>JAULCC010624478.1:0-10143 GCA_032358795.1 Nuttallia obscurata | reverse complement strand
AGCGATGATTAAAAGAGTTGTCTGAACGATTGCTATCTGACATTCACAATTCAAAAATATGTACAATTTTTCATTTGAGTACACATCCATACAAAATGACAGGTTCGGATAAACACAGGTTAGAAACTGTCGACAAAACATTTCTAACTGCAGAGATAATAACACAAAAAGTATGCAAATCGGTTGATGTAATGAATAAACAACAAACACAAAACTGAACTAATTTTTGTTAGACGATTAAACTAATGATGAAACCATGCGTTTATATTTGAGAATTTTTAAAAAAGTGCAATTTAATTTACATAAAAAGTTAAAAAGTTTGAGTTTACTTGTTTTGTTTCAACTCATGGCCTATACGGGCATAAATGATACATATTTATCACATAAATTTGCTTCTGGGAGTGACATAAAGCAGTGACATAAATATCATACGTAACTAGTTACATAAATATAACTTGAACCCGGTTGATTAATTGCTCTCAGTGGCAAATTTCTTAAAATTCCTCTTTATGTGATAAATAGAATCTTATATTCGTGTTTATTCAATATCATATTTATGAAACTCGTTGACTAAAATCATATGACACTCGCCAAGGCTCGTGCCATACGTTTTAGTCAACTCGTTTCATAAATATGATATTGAATAAACACTCATGTAAGATCCTCTATATATGTTAAACGTATGCAAATGAGATATTGTAGGCGTTCCAACATGTACTTATATCTTTTTTCAAAATTACTTGTTTAAGAGTTGCCGTGTCCCTTTAAATCTTAAACATATCCGGAACCAGAGAAGCTGAATTCCCTTTTACGATATACTCCTGTATAATACGCGTACAACTCCTGTATAATACGCGTACAACTTCTGTATAATACGCGTACCACAACTCCTGTATAATACGCGTACAACTCCTGTATAATACGCGTACAACTCCTGTATGATACGCTTACCAATTCTGGCGGGTCGAGATTCTGCATTATGGGATTGTCCCTGACCGACAGATGAAGCTGGTACCCAAGATGGACCAGCCGGTGGCCAACGCTGTCCCCTACCAGATGTAGACTGGCTCCCATCACAAATGTGATAATGGTCAGGTACACGAGGTTCGATGAGATCTTTCTCGAACTTCTTTCAAAAAGCTGCAATTATCAAAGATGAACTTGTCGTTTTCATCTTTAACCCCTTCACTGCCTTACCCAGAGTTTTTAGTCATTTGCAAACAGCTTGAATCTGGATGAGACGCCGAGTTACTCGGCGTCTCATCCGGATTCAAGCTGTTTGACACTCAGCCAATTGTTTTGCCAAACATTTAGGGATTCTGTGAAGTTAAA
This sequence comes from Nuttallia obscurata, assembly GCA_032358795.1. Lineage (NCBI taxonomy): Eukaryota > Metazoa > Mollusca > Bivalvia > Cardiida > Psammobiidae > Nuttallia > Nuttallia obscurata. The sequence continues at coordinate 8,811 of JAULCC010624478.1, read as the reverse complement.
AAAAGGGCAGACGAAATATTGGAAATGCGCGGTATTGCTTCCGGCAGTGAAGGGGTTAAGTTAGATAACCAATTATTTTTTGAATCATATGGGAACTATAGGAAACAATAAGCTACGGCGAACGAAATCTAACCCTTATTGTACCAAATCCGCCATCAAACAAGAAAAAGACGACGTCGTTAGGTTAGGAGTATGTTTTATTGTGCTTTTAAATGTATATAATATAACAGTTATTAAACGGACTTTTTATTATATCCAACTGTTTTTAAACGAGATTTTAATTTTTATTTTTGACCACTGACGGGCAAATATGTCTGCCGTAATAAGTGATATTGAAATGAAGTGTTTGATTGAAGTCATTAATTTCAAAACGGCCATCCTCATGGTGCACTATAATTTTTATTTTTTTCTCAAATTTTAAAAATTAATAATTTTACATCGTTCTTATTTGAAGATTCAGACGAGTACAGTTTAGACAAAGCTTGGCTGATTTGTGAGTAGGGTATGTATATATTGATATTAATTTATTACCTTTAAAATACAAAACGGTGTGATAACATTGTAGGCCATGTGAAAGTAATCCCCAATACTTGGCTTACTCAAGGGAAACCACTCCAGTGGAACGAATAACTGAAAGCAGAAAAAAATCTTTTAAACAAACAATTTGAATACTTTATTTGTAAGTAAATGCCTCAATACCACATATGCGAAACAAATCAAATTTGTAAATGACCATTTACCAAACAGGTACATAATTTTTTTTACTTTGGTCAGTTTCACGTCCTCTTTTTTGACAATTACAATTACTTTGGCATTGCAGGAAATGAAAATGGCTATACTATTTTACTATGATTTGCGATTTTTTATTACTACCAGAGATCGACGTATAAATATTTATATTACACACCAGTATCGTTCCCCCACCCCCCCCATAACATTGTAGATGTAATTGAAATTGTAAATTGTAATGTAAACATTTTTTTCTCGGTCGTAACGTTAAATTCATACCAACTAAAGTGTTCTGGGGGTTTTATGGTGAAACTCACATAATTACTTCCTATATCAAATGGAACTAGAGATTTTTCTACTTTCGTCTTCTACTAAAGAGACATTTTATAACAATTGGAATACTGGTTTTATTAAAATGGAGTGTACCACTTTCGAATAAGTCAAGGGTTTCGGAGAGGCTCCGGACCTTTAAGACTCTCTGTACAAATACCTACTGCTGCAATGGGTCGGCCAAAATCGAAGATCCAGTTTTCCAACGTTAGTATAAGCCATATGTCCCAATGGAATCGGTCATCACTTCTCTCAGTTTTCCTAGGTAAAACGACAACACATGTTTGTTAGAGCATGGATTTCTCAATGCAAGTGTTGATAAAGAAATAAAAATTGTATTGACAACATGATAAGTATTACTTTTCATAATAATAATTATTATTATGTCCAGCTATATAGTAGTTGGCATACATGTTACAGTAAAGGGGATCTCTGTTTGTTTTGGCAAAACCGCCAAGGGGATCTGCTTTCATAGCAATACTGAGACGATAATAATGAACACGACCAAGAAGGTGTTTTTGTCTTGCTGGTAAAACAGTGAATGTTTCTTTGGTCTTGTTAGTAAAACAGTGAATGTTTCTTTGGTCTTGTTAGTAAAACAGTGAATGTTTCTTTAGTCTTGTTGGCAAAACAGTAAAGGGAAGTTTGCTATAAAGTAGGAAATCTCCAAGGTTTGCGCTTTCATGTTATTTTTATTGTTTTATTGATAAGTGTTGAATATTTCAGCACTGTAAGTTAGATTTGATTTGGTGGATTTGGCTTTCTTTAGTTAGACGTTACTATGGCAACTTGCACTACTAATTTTTGCGGTTTTATTGTATTTACAGACATTTTACACAAATACGTTTTAGAGGGAAAGTAAGTTTAAGTCTGTAAATAAAGAGTTTTGGTATAGTCTTTCATTTATATAGGTTCGCTTGCTGAAAAGGAAACAGGTTATTTACGAAGTTTGCTGATGTAAAGTGAAAACAATAGCCTGGCTTTCCCACTTTTTTATCTTTTCATATTGTTTAGTATTGTATACAGTATAAATATATGAAGTTTAAAAACATCTGTTCATACGAAAAAAATAAGATATGGTTGTTTTTCTTCAATTTTATGGATCGGAGTGTCTCCTTATTTTCATGAATTTTGTCATAAATAACTTTTTTTCTGAGGGACATAAATTCAAACAGATTTGTTGCTTTATAAAAGTTTTGTTTACAATATTCCAATAAAAAATAGTGTATAGAAATAGGTTAATTATGCATCTGAATAGTAAGAGCACATATTTTAGATGATATTCTCAATTTAGTAAACATTCGCCTAAAAGGGCCTCAAGATGGGGTCACAAAATGGGTTATAACCCCGGAACAAGTCTGGTGACCCATATTTTTCTATATGCCAGAGAAAGAAATCTGCCCGTTAGAACTTATTGTGATATACATCCTTTATCTGACAAGAGGGGTTTCTGGTCATGTTGATAAAATAATTCCGGGGTATTTAGGTCATGCTGGCGAAACAGCTCAAGGATTTAGATCAAACTGGCTAAACAATGAAAAGGGTTTTATTTTAATGAGTAAAACGAAAATGGTAATGCTTGCAGTACAGCAAAAAATATAATCTTGCTGGATAAACTATCAAGGGCTTTTTTGGGAGAAAAAACAACAGAAAAAGGAGTTTTGGTCATGCTGGCAAAACAGTGAAGGGAATTTCAGTCATGTTTGTGAAAGATGAAGGGGATTATAGACATCGGTCATGCTGGCAAAACAGTAATATGGCTAAAGGTCATAACAGCAAAAAAAGTGAAAGTGTTTTTGGTCACACTGGAAAAACAGCTATTAGTTTTTAAGTTATGGTGGCAGAACAGTAATGTGGTTTAAGATCATGCTGGCAATACTGTGAAGGCCATACTTGTGAAAGATGGAGGGGTTTTATGGTCATGCTGGCTAGCTACTTTTGGGGTTAAAAGTCATTCTGTCAAAAACAGTGAATGTGATTTTAGCCAATGTTATTGGTCATACTGGCAAAAGAGTTATGGGGTTTTATGGGCATGCTTGAAAACAGTGAAAGAGGTTATGGTCACGGTGTCAAAACAGTAATGGAATTTATATTCATGCTTGCGAACAGTTTTTTGTGTCAGATTGGCAAAAACTTATAAAGGTTTTGGTATTTCTTGCAAAATAGTGATGGTGATATTATCATGTTAGCAGGAAAAGTTATTGGGTGTTACGGTCATACTAGCGAAACAGTTAAGAGAATTCGATCATATAGGCAAATAGATAGGGGAATTAGGGTATTGCTGGTAAAACAGTAAAGGGGTTTTGTTCGTGCTGCTAAATAGTATAGGAAATTAGGGGAATTCTGTTAAGTGGTGAATGGGTTAATAATGCTGGCAAACAGCAAAATGGATTCGATCAAGCTGGCAATGAGTGGAGAGTGTTTTGACCATGCTGGCAAAACAGTGAGACGAATTTAGGCATGCTGGTAACATAATGAATAAGTTTTGGTTATGCCTGCAAAACAGTGAAGATTTTTTTTTTCTTCTTTTGGTCAAAGGAATTTGGGTAGGTTCCCTGTGTTTATATGCCTCTTTTCAGTCATATTGTTGAACGACTGTGCACGTATGTTTGCCTTCGCGCATATTAAATAAGGATATTAAATAACACATAACTTCTATATTATGTATAGATAAAATAAAAACATAAAGAACATTAATATACAAGTATACACCTTTTTCATATAATCATGATTCATACTGATTATCAATCAATTAATTTTATTCGGCTTTAGGTTCACTAAAAACAGCAAAGGCATCGCTATATATACATACAAATACATAGATAATGCAGTGGTCACTGGTGTATAGCATTTTAATATACGGGAAACAGCTAAAAATAGTATATACTAAACTTATCTAAATTGCACTAAAACGAGATGTGGCGGCCTTTATTTGTGGAAATTTCATTAGAATGTAAATCAACTGCAAACATAGTCGCAAAATTAATGTATAGAATGTCATAACTGAAACTACACGTAAAAGTGAGGCCGATAACGTTATCACTTTGATAACAAATTGAGATAATTTAGTGTAGTTAAAGCTTTGGCATAGTGTGTGGTCATTCTTATTACTAATCTAAAACTAACATTGAATGACATTTGGTATTTGTGGATACAACTAAAATTCAATAAAATTATACGGCATATTGCTGATAAGGCTATAAAACGAAAAACAAACACGAACATTAGAATTCTTCTTTTTCCACTTTCCTCAGGGGTCAATGTCTAGTTACAGTCCATGGATCTAATACTCTAATACCAATAAATGGGCCGCGGTCTAATACCAGTAAATGGGTCACATTAAAAAGCAAGTCAATGGGTCATGGTCTTATACCATTGCAGGGGTCATGGACTAGAACTAGTCCTTGTGTAACGGTTTAATACCAATCAATGAGCCACGGTCTTATACCAGTCAATATGTCATGGTCCAATTCCAATCAATGGGCCACGGGCGGTCTTATACCATTCCGGGTCACGGTCTTATACAAGTCCTTGTGTCACGGTCTAATTCCAGTCAATAGGTCACGGTCTAATCCCAGTCAATGAGTCACGGTCTTATACAGTTCCTGGGGTCACAGTCTAATACCAGTCAATAAGAAATGGCCTTAAACCGGTCAATAGGTCACGGTATAATATCAGTCAATTGCTCACGGTCAAATACCAATCAAAAGGTCATAGTCTTAAACCATTCCAGGAGTCACGGTGTAATACCATTCAATAGGTCACAGTCTAATACCAGTCACTGGGTCACGATCTTATACCATTCCAGGGGTCACGATCGAATACTGTCTTTAGGTAACGGTCTTATTTCAGCCAATAGGTCAACGTCTAATACCAGTCAATGGGTCACGCATGGATCTTGGGTCTTATACCAGTCAATGGGTCATAGTCTATTACGAGTCCATGGGTCACGGTCTTATACCAGTCCAAGGATCACGGTTTAATACTAGTCCATGGGTCACGGTCTTATATCAGTCCATGGGTCTTGGGTCTAATTACAGTCCATGGGTCGGTTTAATACTGTCAATGAGTCACGGTCTTATACAAGTCAATGTATCACGGTCTTATACAATTCGAGGAGTCAAGGTCGTTTACTTGTCCATGGGTCGGTCTTATACAAGTCAATGGGTCAAGGTCTTAAACAATTCCAGGGGTCAAGGTCTTATACTAGTCCATGGGTCAAGGTCTTGTGTAAGTCAATGGGTCACGGTCTTATACCAGGCCGTGTGTAATGGGTCTAATTCATACCAGTGCATGGGTCACATGTCTTATAACATTCCATGGGTTAAGGTGTAATACCAGCCCATGGCCCACGGTCTTAAACCAGTCCATTACTCACGTATCTTATCCAAGTTTATGGGTCATGGTCTTATACCAGGTCACGAGTCTTATTTGCCAGTCCATTGGTCAACATCTAATACCAGTTCATTGGTCGCGAGACTTATACCAGGTAGGGGTCACATGTCTAAAAGCAGTCCAGGGGTCACATGTCTTATACAAGTTCACGGGTCACGGGACTTATACCAGGTACGGGTCACATGTCTTAAAGCAGTCCAGGGGTCACATGTCTTATACCAGGTACGGGTCACACGTCTTAAAGCAGTCAAAGGGTCACGTCTTATACCAGGTACGGGTCACAGGTCTAATACCACTCCATGCCATATGTCTAATATACCAGGCTAACTTAGAAACACTCAGATAAGATGCAAAATAATAACAATAATTGATATATACGAATGCTTTACAGCCACATCCATCATCAACCCCCTATACCTTCCTATGCCCTAATCAAATAAAATATTCATAGAGTTTTGTTTCGATTATTTCCAATTACACTGTATTTTGAAACTGAAACATAATAAATACTGTAAAAATAATTTCTTGTTTACTTTTTCTCTTCCGGATCTGCAAATACACCGGACTCTACTGTGATGACAGGGGGTGCGCTGTAATCCTGGGCCGGGATACGTCTTCTCGTGTCCATCGTTCTTGATGCCATGGTAACGGTATTCCAGCTTGGGTTTTTGCCTCCTCTGAATATCGAAGCACACGTCAACACTACATGTATGTTGGATGGTTTGTGTACGTGTTATGTCGACCTATATCACATATGGGGTGTTGTAATCTTTCACTAAATTGTGTTCGAAGGTTGTATGTAGATAAAATACCTTAGGCTACTAACGTTACAAATAATAACCACAACTGACCAGTACCGATAGCGTCTATACAGGTGCATCGGATAAAATTTGTTTACTTCACCTGAAACACTTATAACTTCTTCTTTTTTCTTTTTTTTTTATTATATGCTTACATATTTTTATTTTATCATTTTTTGTCAATCTTTCGATGTTTATTCCCTTCATATTTATTTGTCTCTACTGCAAACAATTTAACCGTCGATCAGTATCTTAATAAAATTCACAGGTACTTGAAACATTTTTTTTTCCTTTTGTCTGGTAAATAGTCTATTTCATATGATATAGGGAAAAACACTTGTTTCAAGTATCTGTGAATAAATGAAATAAAACTGTGTAACCTGTTTGTAACCATTTTGAAGTCCTTAAACATGCTACATTCATGTTAATTAATAACTATATCTAAACTGCCGGTTGGAGTCAGATCTGTCAAATAATAGTAAAAATAGTAGTAATAATTAAAGCGAGTAATTTCCCTTCTTAGTACTACTGATACAGTTCTGGAGAGACTAATCTTCAAGCGTGTCTACAATTTCCTTCTATATCAGTAGGGCTTTCGACAAGCTTTTAGCATGCTGAATTTAGCAAGAAGCTGAGCTCTCATAATATCTAAATAATGTATAATTTTGGTGAAGATCTGAAAAAAATTGAAGACTTAATTGCGTAAACAAGCTGAATTATAGCAATTTTGACAGCTTCAAGGGCCATAATTCAATTGTGTATAGACGGATCAGGCTAGTTTTCAATAGGAACCGTGCACTCATTGATATCTAACTACTTTATAAGTTATGTGAAGATCGAAAATTGAAATGGAGACTCTATCACATAAACAAGCTGTTTTATAGCAATTTTGTCAAGGGTCATAGTCCAGTCATGCATGGGCGGATCTGGCTGGTTTTCGAAAGGAATAGAGCTTTCATGGATATCTAACTACTGTATAAGTTAAATCAAGATATAATCAAAACTAAAGACTTCATCGCATAAACAAACAATTGTTAACGGACCCACACCGGACACTCCACGCCACAACATAAGCTCTTCTGGCCTTTGGCCAGTAGAGCTAAGTACCTTGTGTATGCAATAGAGGTTGCATTTGTCATTGTATTTTCATGAAATTTGGTCAGTATAATTGCCTTGATAAAATCTAGGTCGAGTTTGAATATGGGTCATCTGGGTTAAATAACAAGGTCACGGGGTCAAATAGAAAACCTTATGTATGCAAAAGAGGTTGCATTTTTATTGGATTTGCATGAAACTTGTTTTACATAGGTTTATTTCGTTATAACTTTATTTCTTCTTTTCAAAAAAGATGTGTTAGCTTGTGCATAGATACTTTAAATAAAACATCAGTGATATACAGGTCATTTTTCAAATAGTTTCGTATTTTGTATGTGGAAATTTTAAGGTGCGCAATTACAGGACCATCATGGTCCTCTTGTTTAATGTACTTTCAGTCCTAAAACGATACTCAGTTTGACATTTTCCATTTTGATTTTTTTTGTATTCTTTGCTTTTTTGTCATTCTGTTTATTTTTTTGTTTTGTTCTTTTTTCATTTCCGGCACTGTGCTCATCTGTGAGTTTTTAGCTTTAATATAAGAATAGCTCCATGCGTCATTTCAATGTCTGATGAACATTAAGACTGGAATTTTCAAATATAGACCTTATGTCAAATGTATCTAATATTGATTAAAATAGTAAACGGTAGATAAGCCAGGCTTAATTGCTTAAGGGCAATTAAGGTTTCAACATAAACGTTCTTTTATTTCAAACTTTATTTATTTCTATTTACCAATGAACTCAAAACAACTCTTTACAGTTTATGTTGTATTAGCTGGCACAACTGAAGACCCCAGTGTGTTCTAATTGATTCGAAATAAATTTCATAAGAAATTACACACAACTTTTTATTTCTTTTCACCCTTCCAAAAAGCTGTCATTATTTTGTGCTCTATGTGCATTATTTCTGATAAAAGCCAGACTTTGGAAGACAATATTGTTTATGTATTTTCAATTCTTACTACTAAAGATATACCAAATTTGGTATAAACAGTTCCAATTATCCAGACGTAAGTTATCAAACTGACAAACTTGCGGACACTGATTCAGTATATTGTAAAAACATTTTTCAAACAGTCATATAATTATAACCAAGATAATATTTTACAGAATTTTTTAATCTCATTAAATAACATAGCAATAACACTGGTTGGGATATCTTGAAATCAGACCAAACATATACTGCAGGCTCCTCAGACAAAAATTAAACAAACACTTATTTAGGATTACATTTAGAATCAATAGCTGTATTAAATATTTTCATAACATTACATCCCTCGGATCAAGAGCATAGAATACAGAAATCCACCATGAGTATAGGAATATCAGAAATCTACGAGGCTTTGCAGAGTCCTTGCATAGATTTCTGATCTTGAGGGTGGGATATTCCTTTTCTACATGAATGATAGATATTATCCAAACTTATTTGAAAGCATTTCAATATTATCGGTATTCCAGTT
>JAULCC010624467.1:0-10144 GCA_032358795.1 Nuttallia obscurata | reverse complement strand
ACTCCCCACCACTCCAGTAATCACATGCAACAGCCCCATTTGTTGGAGGGGATATCGCCGTACAGTTGTTTGTACCTACAAACCGAAACGATGGGGTATAGTCGCCCATGCCTGTTATAAACCAAACCATTGCAGTACAAATGCTTTGTTTATAGAAACCCAAACATTGTCGTGAAGATGATGGTACCAATAAATGAAAATATGATCATTAAGTTGTTTGTGCCTATAACCTAAACCATTGCAATACAACCAACTGCTTTGTTCATGTAAGCACAAATATTGACGTACATTTGTTTTTACCTATAACCCAAACCATTAGCATTCAGTAATGTATGCATACATACCATATATTATTATAAAGTTGTTTGTGTCTATAAATCAAACAAGGTCTTTGTTTTAAAACAACTGACATGTTCGTTAGTTTTATAGATTATTAAAGTACATGTATGAGTTATTACTGATGCGATTCATTTCAATGTCTTTGATGTGAAATCAAAACCTTGAAATATGTTATAAGGGTGAGGCACATGACTGATCAAATCTAAAGCTATTGCTGTGTCTTAGTGGCTCGTTGGTTAACGTGGTTGAATTTCTTCCTTTGGTCCTTTACTGTTGGTTGGTTGCGGGTTCGAATCCCGGCTAAGATAAAAAAAAAATATTATGAGAAAGCTATATAGGCGTATTGCGAAATTTCGGTGATTAAATCCATAAAAAAGGGATCTTACTCCCCGGGGAAGAGTTGGAAAAGTCACCATATGGTCTGAAATATGGCGGTGTGGCTAAATAAAACTAGAAACAGAAAAAGGAATAAAAACAATTCTAAAAACATGAAATATATGTTCTGTAATATCGTTTTGGGTTAAACTTTATGCAGCTAAAATATTGCAACGTAACCGCTATTGAATGTTGAGCATAATTAACCATTTTTTCAGAAGGTACAGTAAACCTTATTTTGACGTCAAGGATTTAAAAGTTGTATATTTACAGTGTCCATATAGTTCTGTATCGCTGATATGTTTCAAAGCCTGATTGAAATTTCCCAATTAAGGACATTATATGAAACCTAGATGATGTCTAACACATATTTATATGTCCAAACTTTAGATATTAAAATACAGATGCATTCATAATTTCAATTCGTTTCTACTATAAAAACACGTTGATAAAACATCGCCAGAGTTGTGATAATTTGCTGTACAATATAAATCAGCGACGAACACCTTTATATACGACTTATACCTTGACATCATTAAAGGGACTGAACTCCAAATTTGGTTGAAATCTTTGAAACTCTGCAAACATTGGTAAATATAACAATAACGTGAATGCAAGAAGTTTCGGAATAAAACTCCGTACAATTATTGTAAATGTTTCTAATAATGTAACTGAAACCACGCTAAAAACGTCTACATCATGACGGACGGGGTAAGTTTTCGAAATACAATTACTGCATTTGAGTGGCATTTTATAATAATGACCACAATACTCACATTCAATCATACTGTCATGCGGCTCAGATAGACGCTCAACACAGTCATATTAAACTGACACCCGACCAATCGGTCATAGACTACACGTTTTATACCAAGCATTAGAGATATTTGCACTATATTTCTAACAATCTTGCGTTTGAATCGGCCTTTGCCTCATAGGTTCGTTCTTTCGTCTCAATGCCGGCATCACTATTTAGCCCGCTTATTTTTATTTCAAATGGCAATGTGGCCAATAACTTGGTCAATAAAATGACAGAGTATAAGCAAAAGTTGAATGTTTCCTACATAGCCATTAAATAAAGAAATATTAAACGGCAGCAACACAAAAAAAGAACAACAAATATTTACCGTCCTAGATGATTCAACGAACACTATTTTTATTAAATTTATACACACGTTTGCACGTTGTCTGTACTCCATCACGCCAGATCCATCTTCCAAACATTTCTTTTTGGCTGCGTTCGCATGTGACGTTAGCAGCTCCTTCTAATTGCTTCCCAGGCTCACAGGCAATGTAACACACTACACCGGTTCGATAACCATCTGGACATTGGATTCGTACATATGGTGTCGGATAAAGCTTCGGACATCTCACGTCTAAAAGCATTATACACAATTGTGATATTAACAGAAAACGGTTTTTATATAATGACTTACGCTTTGCAAATGACATGCCACTAAAATTATTAACTTATAATTTTCTATATGTCACCATGTGTTATTCAAAACAAATTCTTTAATCTATGAAGGAAAGGTGACACGCCTTCAGATGAACATGTAAAAGGCTATCAACAAAATAATATATATAACTTTTGGTTTGGTTTGTAAGATATATATATAAATATATTTATACATTTATTTATTTATTTATTTATTTATTTATATGATCTGCCTGTTAAATATTGGAGTCAGTAGTTTAGCAATGTTAAACTTATTGAGATGCACGTCCATATTAACACGAGGGTTAGGGGGAAGAGAGAGAGAGGGAGAGAGAGAGAGAGAGTTTCGAAAAGAAAATATAATCAATATGAACATTTAAATGGTAACAATCATATATGACTTTTTCAGAATCTATTTACCTCTTACAATTATCTTAAATGCACACTTATTCGCCTTATTCCCAGCTTCATCCTTAGCTGCGTATACGATATCGTAAACACCTGCCGTTAGATAACTTCCCGGTGGAATACCTGTTAGTAGCCGTGGTTTGATACCTTGACCGCTATTGTCGCTAACAATTGGCACTCTCCAATCTACATATGAGGTGTTGACGCCATCATTCGTTCCGAATACCTTAAGGTTTGGGCATTTGTGAAACTTAGGCGCTTCCACATCTAATGTAGATATATGAGAAAGTATATCGTCCCCATAACAACAACAACTTATAGGCAGACATATATTCTATTTACGTCTCACAATTGAACAAGGCATTGGATATGTATATATCATGTCTAAAAGACACAGTCAAATCAACGTGCACAAAATCAATCATTTTGAAAGACGATGATGTTTATATGATAAGATCTATTAAAATATATATTGTTCTTCCAATAAATTATAGTCTGATTTTTTTTTTAAAAACGCAACCACTCATCAAACACAATTAAAATGATAAAAATAAACACAGCTTTCGCATAAACAACGTAATGATGTCCAATAAAACAAAATTAGGAAAACACTCATCATACTGTATGCGTTTGATATATGCTGTATCCCAAAGAACCATAGATATCAAATATCATATAATTAGAACACACTCAGCCTCGATATAGATTTTAATGAGCTAAGTCAATCAATTTGATAACAATTATCAAATCACGAGAAATGCCAGTGTGCATAAAAATGCAAAATGAACTTGTAAATGTATAGAGAGCACAAAACAAAACGTTTTCGATTGAATCATTCGGCACTCTCTAATTTGATTTGTTTCTATTTTGTCGAAAGACATATTTTGATAGACCTGGAAAGCCAGATTTTACGCCATTTAAGAACAATTACGTCACAAATAAACAAATTAAAACTTTCTTAAATGTCTAGATTTTGAAAGAGGTACAGGTATTTAATTGAATGAACCCCACTTTCTCTGTCTGTATCTCTCTCTCTCTCTCTCTCTCTCTCTCTCGTTCTCTCTCTCTCTGTAGCTATGTTCGTGGGATAACATTAACATCAGTAGTACGTAAAAGTAAGCATATATGCTTTTTTGTCAGGTAAACCGCAATTGGCGTTTTTTTATTAACGTGTAATCTAGACTGACTGTTGTTTCCTTACCTACACACTTAATTGTGCCATGTGTTCTCCATGCTTTATCGATTGAACATACCATGGTTTTTGAAACACCTGGCGGCATGTCGAATCCAGACATACAATTGTAAGTGCAAATACTTCTAAAGTTGTTGGCTTTGGTACAACTTGGTACACCGGCACCAATGATCGGCTTTGCGACTGGGCATGTCCAAGCTGAAAGTGTACGTTTATGTTACCACTGTCAGTATATATCAGATATATAGATTCTATAAAGATGCTACAATAATGTAATGTTTAATTTGTACGATACTTAAGTAATGTCAATTCATAATTACGGTGGTGAGTTGTTGGGGTTTGCAATATTTTTTAGAGTGCGTATTTAACAGTTTTTGTAAGAGGTAAGTGTATGTTTATTTGTTTGATTTACAAAAAATGAATCGGGTATTAAATGTGATTTAGAAGTAGTTAACTATTGTCAAGATAGAGAGAGAACTCCACGGATAATAAAATGGTCTCTAAAATTAAAATATTTATTACAGAGATAATAGACTGAAGGCTTGTCCAGGAAGTGTCCATAATCTGTTGATATGAAGTTGATTATACCTATATTCAAACGTCGTTTAAACTATATGTATATATAACCTTGGTGTACCGGCATATAATTGTGCGTTTCTTTCATTACAAGTAAAAATATATGATAAATATTCAAACTATTTTGATAGAACTGAAAAAAATAAGACACTGTAACACAGTCGCTATAAATAGACGTTAAATGCACAAACCAGTGATATGAAATCTCCGTAGGTCGATCCCTTGAAAAAACAAACCGAAAATGTACATGTAGTAATTTAAACGTCATCGAAGATAACTACCCTCTTAATTTACCTGTGTACCAGAGCTGAGGACAAATTTGTATTATATGTTATTACATATTAAAACATCATATAAAATAGGACCCTTATGACACAAAATTTGATGTTTCCAGCTATCTTAAAATATATTTGCAATTTAAAAGAATCTATATACATGTTATTTTATTTAGTTTACTAATCTTTAATAAATTTATTATCTACTAAGCTTTATGTTGAACTGTTTGTTACGGACAATTGTATTTCTTGGTTTAACACGTTATTTCAAACATATTTTATTGTCACATATACATACATGTACAATAAATAGACATTGTTCATACATAGGTATAGCGATATATCAATTTACGAATATATAAGCAAAAGGGTCGGGCGACAAGATCTACCAACCTTAGTTACGGCCCTCCTCAAAACAAGTTAGCGCACAGAACAATAGTTTAAACACATTTTATTGCCAGTTTGTCACAGACATACATAAATACATTACAATTCCATATTACATAACAAATATAGCAAAAGGGTCGGAACAATATGATTGAAAGTTGTATTAATACTGTATACAGAAAGTTAACTCAGGGCACACTGTGCATTCTTGACAATTATGGAGAAGTTCTACATTTAAGTATGAAAATTCATACAAATTACTAATAGGTGCAACAACATCTGTCAGTCGGGAGTCGATCATGCAAGCCATACAAATCACCTTAATTTAAACACAAAATAACATATAATCCGTAGATTTTATTTGTCTTTTACTTATGACGGCTGTATATTCACCGATATCGGCGTTGAAAAACATACTTTATTCTTGTCGGTTGATGTTATGTGAACTGCTGTTGCATCTTTGGCGTAATCAGGATTTGTCTATACAAACATTATTGTGCTACTTTGATTACTAGACATTCCGGTACAATATGTCTGATGCTTCTACTTAGTATACCAATGTGCGTGCAAAGGTTTTCAACTTGAACAGATTCAAATCACGTGGCGTTTCTAGGTTTTGCTTAATATGTGTAATCTTAACTTGCCAATTATCTTGACTTGCATTGATTCATTTCAATATGCGTGTTTGAAACTTGCATCTGAGTTTTAAAATTTAGTTAGACCTATTTGCAACTGTTTTTGTTGTTCGGTAACATAACATAAAAACCGGCTTTCAGAAAACACGTTTGATATTGGCGTTCTGACGTGCTTCGATATCAATTCACGAAAAGTAGACCAAGTTAAGCAACGTCCGTCTCGGTTGCTTACGGTATCTTATCTCAAGTGGAGAGGTTATTTTTATTGATATAATATAATTTTTAATATGTTTTATTTTATATCTTTATATAATGTCAAATTTATACTTTTTAATATCCGACACATATGATAAGAAATCTAACCTGGAACTTTCGTCCTTGAACTTGGGACTTCGTACTAGGGACAGCGAATCAACATCACTCACTCAGAGTAATATCAAGCAAGCCAATAATTCTGCTGATTAAGTCGTTAGTGACGATGCTGATTGTTTGGCTTGTCATCGTTTAAAACCATAAGCCTACATCACAATACTTTCATTTTACATTTAAGTTTCTATTGGCTTTATATATCAGTTTAACTGTACTGTGCGTCCATTGAGACAGGGAAAATACCTTTCTAATTGCTATATAAAGGCTAGAATAGCTCTCGACTAATCGACGTTATGGCAGAAGAAGCATGTCTACAGAAAGGTGAATATGTTGCTACACAAAAACGTCTTTGTGAATGCACTAAAGAAATGATCAAAGCTATTAAGGCATTAAGGTATCGGAATTGTTTTTCTGAAGCTACAAATAAGATGTCCCTGAAATTACCTAGAAACCTGTATGAATATTCCTTAACCGTAATACAGTTTGTAGTGAAAGAGAACAGTTATGAAACGAATGGTGTTATGTTTGTCAAATAGGAAACGTTTCTTTCACAGTTTGAACTGAAAGCTCCATTTATCAACTACGGTGGTATAGAGCTGTCCACAATTCAGTGTTAAAGCCAATTTTAAAATAATGCAATATCAACAGTATTGATGACCATGCAACAGATGTAAGCTAACATCACACGTATCATGTTTTTTGAGATGGTAAAGAAACCAAGCAAAGGGTGCCACGGCAAAATTACCCATGTATATGTCATGCTTGATGAAGTAAATTCAAATGGGTGACACTCTAAAGTATCTCCCTTGGATGACAATGGGGCCACATGTATTTCCTTGTTTTGAGGTAAAAGAAATACTTATACAAATGAAACAGGGAAATGGCTAAAAGAAACTATCATTTTAGAGTTGTTACTAATTCTGAAATTGGTGAGAGAGCAAAACAGAGTAAAAAATCATATGTTCGGTAGGTGTTATAACAAAACCTGTGAATAAGATATGGTGGAAGACCAGACACGTGAAGTGAAGAGCACAACGATGTTATACAGAACGTACTACATAATTAACTGTAACAAGTAAGAAAAAAGATGTTACAAATCAGTTGTATATCATTATATGGGCGGTTGGACCGGTGAAAGAGCTGTAAACAGAGGTGAGACAAAGGTCAGCAAAAGCTTAAGCAAGAACATAATGTACGCTTTTTGCAACCAATAGCCAAAACCAAAATCGTCCAAAGCATGCAACACATAGTTCGGTTCATCGTTTACAACAAAATACACAGGTTCTGGGATATATTTCTTCATTGCAACACAGACTTTGCAACAGAAACGGTTGATGGAAAAGGGAAATCACTACAGTTTATTTAACGGCTTATGCTACACAGATTTACCCCTGAAATGCTACCACAATTACTCAGTGTTATTAAACAGTTTAATGCATATGAAGTTCATATGTCATTTATCACAATGTTCAAATTAATGATGAGGTACATTAATCGTGTTGAATCCATTCTGGGTTTCCTTTGTTGAGGCCTGTAGAACTGTGAACTTGTTATCCACCTACTATAATCTGGTAGAGCTCTAAGCAAACTATTATTTGTCATCGATTGAATAAACCACAAACGCTTTATAATCCAACTTAAAATTGTTTATATTGTTAAGTCTTTTGTTTCTTTTGTCAAAGCATTGTTGTTTTTTAACGGGTTACTTTTGAAATATTTCACTATGTTTCCGTGTTGGTTGTAAACAGAGATGAAGCAAACAAAGTATTTTATAGCGGCCAGTTTTTAACTCCCAAATGCCGGCCATACATAGATTCCCGCAAATGTATACCCATTGGTATTTTAATTTTCTTCAGCATTGAAAATTTGATTTATTTGTAGAGTAAATCTGACTGATACCTGAACGTGTACGTATCGTAAATTCCCAAATAATGGATCACTGGTAGGAAAAGAATGACTATACCACCGCACTGTCGACAATACATCGTAACATATATTAGATGTGACCTCTACCACGCCGATACTCGGCATGTTACGGATAAAAGTTATTAATAAAAATAAGTACCTAGTTATATAATGAACAGATATTCGTTACAAATAAATGGCTTGAACACAAATTAAGCTGTTCAGTTTACATGATACCGTATTTCGTCTTTGAACAGATCTTAGATTGCGAATTTATTTTGTGTTGGCAAAATTACGTTGTTATTTACGTATCGCAGCAGAAAACAGTTCAACCAAACCATCTTCATTCATATATGTTTGATATTCATAACGTGGGTAATTAAACTTTGAACTATAGATTTATTTCAGAAGTATCTTTAAAACCAAATTATATGTGGGTGTTTTCAGTTAAAGAAACAAATTGTTTTACCGTCAAACTTATCTGACTGTATCGACACTACTCTTTCCTATTCGTAATCGAAATAACTAACGAATATGGCATATCCTTTTTAGACGGAATGACAGAATCGTAAAAAGAAAAAATATACTCTTTAAATCACTACTTATCACTTGACCCCATGCAGTTTTACCTTTACAAGTCGGTTGAGCAGCACTCCATTTTCCTGTATCCTGACATGTTATCCTCGAAGCACCATTGATTTCAAATCCATCGTAACAGCCAAAATCACAGATACCTCCGCGAACAAAGTCAGTGCTCGGGTGGCAAATGTAATATCCATTGCTTATTCGTAACGGTGCAGGACATCGTACAACTGTGCCAAAGCAGAAACGTATGATTATCAAATATTATCATCCAGGCCATGTCGTAATCATTTTTACATAAAAACTAAATAAATTACATTTATCTAAATCAGAATATAGTATCACTAGACACTACCTGGATCCACGTTATGATTTAATGATCAGTTTAAATAGGAGATTACCTTCAACTTTTATAGTAAATTTGCACGTTGCTTGATTGCCGCTTTTGTCTTTTGCAAGGTATTTAACATACGTTGTACCCTCTGTAAAATGACTACCGGGTTGTCTTCCCTCTCGCCTGACTCTGCAATAAAAATACTCCTATTATCAGTTTTCAGTTATGGAGCATTGTTTGAGTGTACAACTTGTAACATATCAAGCATTCCTTGACAAATAATGAGCAATATTACAACAAGGATATGAGAACTTTCGCATTTGATTATGCAGTGGAAGACAAATAACAGTTCCACAGCAGAGACAAAATCATTATTACTAGATGCTATGTTAAGTAATGTATCTGAACGAACCTGGTTTGCAAGCGAAGTTTATATTCAATTAGCAAAGCCAATATCAGAGGTTTCCAGCTTATGTTTAAACAAACGATAAACAAGACCCTTGCTAAAGATCCTGAGACACCACTTTAGTCGAAGCCTTATTTACTGTCAAACATGATACAAAAATGTCTTTTGTTATTTGATCAGGCAAAAAAATAAAACTTTTTCAAACCTCATAATTCTACTAATATGTCATTGCAAATGTTAGAGTCATGGAGGAAAGTAGCACAATTATGGAAACCTTGGACTTGAAATCGAAGGATAAACGGCTCGACATTTTAAAGGAAAATAAAGCATTGAATCCCCATTGGTAAGACACCTTATTGTTGTTGCAAGATTAATACATAAGACATTAATTTACTTAAATATCGGACGAAAATTAAATACGTTTTACATTATAAAAGTATAAATTGTTCATACCTACTTACTGCTATATGTGTGAGAGACAAAAATAAAGCAATGTTTTCAATGCGTCAGTCATTAGACATTGCATTCATGTAACCATTATATTCTTTACACCATTCGCAAAGAACACAATTATATATGCAAATCAAACTGTAGTTACAACGTTAACCTACTTTAACAAAATTAATTAAAATGGACGCAGTGGTGTAAGGAAAATGTTTTCAACCCTGCATTCAGATGACTGTTGGATCCAGCCCCAAAGTAAGTTTTTCTCGTAACCAAATACATGTACTTGTTTAACCCAGGAAACGGACTCGAAACTAGTTCTGTAAACTACATGCTTTCAGCAAAATTGCATTAAAACAGATGAGTTTAAAATAAACTATAGCCATCAATATATAGAGGATATGATATGAGTGGTCATTAGGTACTGAAAATATTAAACGAGTTGAATGAAACGATACGAAACGAGGCTCTGCCGAGTA
>JAULCC010624456.1:0-10144 GCA_032358795.1 Nuttallia obscurata | reverse complement strand
GCAAGAAATGAAAACAGAAGTAAAACTTTTACATGTATATTGTTAGCAATACAATACAATACAATATCTTTATTGACTTCATACATTACAACATGTCTATAGTCATACCACAGAAATATAACATGCACATTTATCATAAATCAATTAGCATAAATCATGTTAAATGATTGGAACTTTCACACTTATGAGAACATATATCATTATAGAACAACTTGCGATTCAGAGCAGAACATGGAATTGATTTGTTCGAAAATAACATTTTCGGCGTGTACACTCAGGAATTTCATTTTGATAAAATGAGTTATTGGTTTATATTTATCGATATTGATTATGATTTTAATATAAGAAACATATATTTCATTTCAATGTTCTTGTTATTGTGTCATTTTTTTCTAATTTTATTTCAATCATGAAGACTTCTTCAACATGGATTTTATGGTCTACTGTGGTCAGATACAGTTTTTATAACATGCAATAATTCAAAACCCCTTTTCAGATTCAATTTATTTAAAAGAAACTCATATGGAAATATATTATTTTCTGAATCTAATACAGTACATTACGACACGACAGTTTACTGGAGAAAATGATTTGGAAGATAAGTAACTGTTTTAGGTAATCAAAACACTTGGAAGCGAAATATGATGTGTCATTTCAAACCAGTGTTGATATATATATCTTGAGTTGACAACGTGAACAATGTTTTACAATTCTAATATTTGAAGTATTTATAAAGATATGTTCATTGCATAACAAAAAGTATTGAACAATGCACAGAAACTACCTGACTAATTATAAAAGTAAAATCATACTTTTGTCTAAAGTCTAGATTTATTCTAGATAGTTTGTATTAGGCCCATTACGATTGCAGAAAAGAATTTTGAAAACGAAAAAGGGTCTGATATCAGCAGAATGTAATGGTTTTTATCCTTAATACTTTCAGTTTGAATTTTGTGTAAATTGCCAGAGAGTAAAGAATGACTTTTACAATCGTTTAGCATAGTGTGAAAAACATGTTCTCTATTTTATTTTATTCTCATTTTGTTTTGAGTTTGAAATCAGACCGACATATTCCAGGTTTTACGACAACCTTTCCATTTTTACATGGTGGAGACACACCCCAGGCGTCCCTGGGTAGAACCATCAAACTTTTTCAATAGTTTACTTACATGGAATTTTGTATGATCCTAGACTAGATTCGAACCAACTGATCTTCAGTATTGGAAGGCTAATTCACTGTGAAACTTGCTATACATAACATAGTATATTTATATATTTAAGAAATTTGACCAAATTTAACCTTTTTAGCGCTTAACCCTTAGCCTACTGAAAAAATGTCGTCTGCTTAAACTATCGTCTGCCTAAATTTTAAAATTCGCCCGATATTTGGAGAGACAGTTGGCTGAGTGTCAAACAGCTTGGATCTTGATTAGACGCCGAGTTAATCGGCGTCTAGTCTGGATCCAAGCTGCTTGCAAATTCTATCACGGTCGCCATTAGCAGGTTAAAGGTTAAAGTCTAACAATTCTAGTTGGGTGAAAAATGTTTCAGTGACATAGTCGTCGGACTTAGATATTTACTTCAAAATATGATTTAGCTTGGAATAAACTTTGTCTTGTCTATGTTAACCATTTTATTGGCATCTGCTATTTTATAAAATAAGAATGGCAATAACAGAATAGAACATAACATATCTTATTGCAGACTTATACTTAAGAAGAACGTCTTGATTTATAGAATCCATTTAAATAAAAAACCAGAACGCGTGAATATGTACATGACAAAACGATTTCAAATGGTAATGATATCCAAGTGAAGATGGGCATTTTATTTAGGTGTACTGGGAATTCAGAATAAACGATCTCATGACTGAAGTTTTGATAAATTTTGTGCCAAATAAATTGGTGTTTCATTTTATTTCAACACTCCTTCTCAATATGGGTAAAAATTATTTTTTATTTTGATATTGTACGTTTCGAGATCAATAGAGCTACAACATTGGCAGTATCTGTTATTGTTAAACTATTTACTACACTATTTGTTTGAAATAATCTACTGTCCTGACAGTATATATGTTTATAAACATATACTGCTTAGTTATATAATAACTTTGAGCGACACATAAAATATAACAACACTGCCTACAGACATTTCCGTAGCGAACGTGTTCCCGAGTCTTAAAACTGACCAATCTACATGCGTCTTAAAATATGATAAAAAATGTGTTTAGCGAAGTAGATCAATTATCAGATACATAAGATACTCTTCAGCTTTTATTGCACGCCTCTACAGAACTAACGTTAAGTAACTATCATTATTGAACTGTATATTTACTGTCAATTTAAAAATCAGACCGCTATCAAAGTAAAGCTTATGAAGAACAGAACTGCTTAAACAAAGCGCCATTTAAGAATATTTGAAGGCTTACGATAGCTGTAATTGATTCGAATAATGAGAGTATATAAAAAAAACCATTGTTATCTATATAAAATGAGTTGTAAAATAATGCGATATGCCCATGTGACTTTTTAATATAAAGTGTTTCTAGATTAGTTAGAATAGAATAGAAATTAGTTTTATAGGCTTATGTTCAAATAGATTTTGTACAGAAACTATGAAATATGATAACATTATATGACAACATTTCATTCAACGCAAATGTAGTGTATGATTTATAAACTTAAAGCAGTTCAAGATATATGTATATAAAAGCATAAGGGTTGGGTCACAAAATTTGTTAGCATTAGTTACATCCTCTCGTTCTTGGAAATAACGTCTACCCATACAGTGTCACTTAAATCTTACATAGATATTAGCCTTATATGGAAAGTATATTTCAATCAAATAATAAATAACAATGTTTTGCAAAATAAAACAATTAAACAAAAATCGATTTATTTGATATAAAAATGTTAATGCTGGTTTGAAAATATAAAATAAGAAGAACTGTACGGAACATAATCAGTAGAATATATACGGAAGAGACTATATCAATCTCTAAATATCGTTTAATTTAGTTAATTCGTTTTCGAATTTCAGTTTATTTCTCAATCAAAAAAATGTGAAGACATGTTAAATGTAATATTAGTCAATTAAAGCAGTGCATATTTTTTGTAAATAGTGTATATATATATATATTGTATATATTTATGTAAAAAATGAACGTGAGTATTGTAGAATAAATTCAAAACTTGGACACCTTTGTGTAAAAAATATTAGTATTCAAGTATTGTGAATCCTATCAAATACATAAAACGTACTACTGTCTTTGAAACATACAATGTTTTGCAGAAAACTTTATTATTTAAAGGAAGTAATAATCTATATTTCTTTATCTCATATAGTCTACGAATTGCATGTGTTGTGGGTTTGACCCTTGTATTTGTCGTGCATCATATACAGCACAAAGGTGTTATCATGCAGTTGTACAGGGTTACACATTTCAAAATTGATTTCTATAATTTTGTCAATTTTAAAACGAACAATTCAACTGAATACAACTAAAAAGGGATGATAATTCAACAGTTCAAAAGGTTGTACCCGAACATAACATTATATTAAGAAGGGCTATATTAAAACAAACATAGTGTATTTTTACTGTAGTTTTATTATAGCCAAAAATATAAAGAATATGTACGTAAAAGTTTAGATCAAACTCAAGAAGAGAGAAAAACTAATCATCAGACTATTCTAATTATGTTAATAAACATTTAAATAAGGATATAAAACACTTTAACCAGTTTCTTCACTAAATAAAAAATGTGATAGTATATGCGTAGTGTGTAGCATTAAATAAACTAAAACTGTATTATATAAATTGGAAGACGTCTTTCCTTCCATAAATTTAAATATAATAATCCCTGGTAATGCTGTTATAAAGATGTCGAACGTGTAAATCAAATTAATATTTTATTGCAACTTATGGACTAAAATGGTTGATATCTATATGATTCGAGGAATAGTTTTTTTTGGCAAGATCATATATATAAACTCAGTCAATCGTGCCCCTGAGTTTAGTAAATATTGAAGACGTCAATCAATATATATATATATATATATAGGTACATATTACAGTCCTAATGATATTATTTAGTAAAAAAAAACAACAACAGACACCTATTAATTGCATATAAAAGTGAATTAAAAAACGAGTATGCTTGATTTCATTTCAAAATTTATTTATTTATCGAATAATTATTAGTATGTGCTAAAAACTGAAACATTTAATATTATTGAAATATACATAATTAAAACCGTTCTTAATTTTTGCATCTGTGTATGCTCGAAAAGAAAGCAAATGCATAAAAGCTTAGATACTTTTATTATAGCATCATAATATTATGTTTGAAAAGTTTTACACCATAACGCAGTGATTTAACAAAAATTAGGTAACTCACATTATAAACGAAATTAAAAATATTTTTTAAAGACATAATTTCGTTTTCTAACGAAACTCTTAACATTTTGCTTAAAACAGAATGACAAATTATAATAATTGCTTAAACACGTTTTTGTCGTACTTTAATCTACTAAATGTATATCAATATCTTTTTATCGAATATATAAACGAAAGAAAAAAGAAATGAAAATAAAACAAGTTCCGCGACCAATATAACATATATTTCGGTAATTAGGATAAGAGAAATTAATTCTTAAATCAATAAAGTAATTTTTATTTTGCCAGCATAGTCAGTTATATGATTTGAAAAGGAGAAATGCTATATAACATATTTATAGATCGGTAGGTGTTTATGCATAAAATACATTCAATGGCTTAATTTAAATGATGATAATTTTCTATTTTGACTAATTAAATTTGTATAAAATGACGGTTAAATTTATGTACCAATGAAATGTCTAAGACCCGCATTAAAACAATAGACGATACAATTAGGCCTTATTAATATGTAGTATATATTTTGATGCATAAATTACTGAATACTTATAAGGAAATATGATTGTTTTAAATCGTTTCGAATTAATACTTATAT
Source organism: Nuttallia obscurata (assembly GCA_032358795.1). NCBI lineage: Eukaryota > Metazoa > Mollusca > Bivalvia > Cardiida > Psammobiidae > Nuttallia > Nuttallia obscurata. The sequence continues at coordinate 5,153 of JAULCC010624456.1, read as the reverse complement.
TATATATTCTTATCCATTTTATTTTATCTTATCTATTTATCTTTGTCATTATGTTTCTTTTGGGATAAACTAATAAATACATACATAATTATGTAATGATTTATTCACAGTTAAGTTTTAAACTGATGCTTAACAATTATATTATTCATGATGTATGTATAGTTTGATGACTTATAAACCCATAGGGCCAGGTGCTTTTTTTATTTTATAAGTATTTGTAAATTTATAAATATGTAACTATGCACAAGTCACAATAATACAATAAGAAACAATTTACATATTTACTTACTTACCTATAAAACACATGTAATATCAAAATACTGTATTTATTAAACGATGAGTACAAATTAACTAATAACACATATCTATAATTCGCTTTGTGAGTTAAAATGAAGCTAGTTATATTTGCGATGAAATTGAAACAATTATAAGACACGAAATTACACGAATAGATCGAATATCAAACTTAAACTATGGCGTACACAAAGTTTAAAAAAGTGTATTATTTCATACAACATTTTCTCAAATCGACAGATATTGAATAAAAATGGATAAGGTTATCATTTATTGAAGACATATTTATATAAAATGATTGATTTTTATAAACTGACAGACAGACACACATACAGACAGAATGGTTTATTTGACGTAAACTTTACAGTTTCTTGTCATAATCACAAACATATTCCTTTTTTATGTATATATACATGTTTGTAACAGCACGACTCACGAACACGAAAAGCACGAACATTTAGCCAATGATCACCAATAATTATTCTCTCGAAATAAATTATAATGATATAGTATTTCTACCTATTTCTATCTATTTGATTCTTTGAATAACATTGAACGTTTAATAAATGTGTAGAAACATAACATAAAATTGTAGTTTCATGGTGTACCTGTTATAAAGATGTAATAAAAGTCGTTAAGGATGTTTGCAATCCGTTTATGTGATTGATTAATTGCTTATTACAAAGAAAAAAGTACTTATACTCGAGATATCAGCATACAAACGTTTTCTATAATTTCGATACACTGAAATTCTACCTTTGTGTTTTCCTATTATCATCAAAGTACCATACGAATTTGTTCGCTCATTTAAAACAAATGTTTCAGGGAATATATTTATTCACTTTTGCTAGAATACCCATCGTATGATATTGTTAGAAATGATGCTTTAGAAAATAATTTCTTAGGACATAGAGATATTGACATAATTAACAAATAATGTCAAATGACGACCCATTCGTGATTTTCAAACTATCTAAATATCTGTATAAAGTCTTCAAAATTCGAGATCATTTTTGAAGTAATCACTCTATCTAATATTAAGTAAATGTTTGGTATGATAACACACAAATTGTTATTGAATTTTACTGTTATGATGAATGTATCTTTCTTTTTAAGTGTGTCACTCTTAAATTATTATATAATACGTATATGTATGTATTATGGACCGGTGGCCTGCATGTACAAAGAAAAAAGATTATTTGAATTGATATGGAAACATCACACAGAAATGTAGTATCATGGCAATATGTTATAAAGTTGTAATATCGACTGTTAAGGATGTTTTCCGTCCGTTTTTGCGATTGATTAATTGATTTTTATATACTCAATGTTACTTATATTGATGGAAAATCATATACACACGATATCTACTATTTTCATACACTGAAATTCAAATTTCGTATATTTTTTTTTGTCATCAAACTTCTAAATGTGTATTTCTGGTCTCGCTAGAAAAAAATATTTCAGGATACATATTCATTCTATTAATGTGGAAACACAACACAAAATTGTAGTTTCGTGGCAAATATGTTTTAAAGATGTAATATAAGTTTTTAAGGATGTTTTCCGTCCATTTTCCCGATTGATTAATTGCTTTTTACATATTCAGAATACTTAAATTAGTAAAGTCAGAACACACACGTTTACTATTATTTTGATCGACTAAAGTTCAAACTTTGTGTTTTCTTGTTATCATCAAACTACCATATGTGATTTTGAATCTCATTTACAAAAATGTTTTTAGGAAATGTTAGTCATTTTATAAGGTTTGTACAATTTCTACATTGAATATGTTGTGTTTAATGGTCAATTTTTTCGTGCAAACAACAGACACATTTCAATTTAGAAATGAAATTACTCGACCAATTAAAAAATAATTCAATTATCAAGTTCGAAAATTTACCTCATTTTGAATAAGGCCTTGATATCAATTTGTATTTAGAGCTTTAGAAAATTAGTATTTCTATGTTACGGCTGTTTAGTTTTGCATTAGCTGTTAAGATATTTGTGTTAAATGGTTTTGCATTTGAAAGCACCACCCTTTTTTAAAGAAAGATACATTATAAATGCCTGCATATTCGATAAAATAATGTTTTCCAAGTTGTTTAACACATTTACTTGTCAAACTATTGATATCTTCTAGAAATCAAAAGGAGAATCTCATTAAACCGAGAACATAAGTAATCCACATAAACTTAAGATGAAATTGCATATTAAAATAATTCATTCTAATAGGAAAACTCTTTCTGAAGAATATACCTAAAACTGAATTACTTAACCTATTCTTCTAGTCTATGTTACATGCTTTCAATTGTACGGAGCTAGTTTGATGTTGATGTGCTTAAATTCATGTTCTCCTAGTTAAATAGCAATAATTGTTTTGAACATTTAAGACCTCTAAATACATCTCTTGCATTTTTATTGAATGATAAAGCTGAAAGTTGAAAAAATACTTAGCAGCGTGAATTGACTATATGCATGTTCATTTATGAAAATGCATTTTTTATGTTTATGTGAAGTTTTATTCTAACATAGTCCAGTATTCAATATTTATATAAAATGTGGGTTTCATTGCGTTTCACCATTTACACCATCGATGCAAATGTTTAGGTATGTGAAATGCTAAATTCAAAATAATATAGATCATGAACTCATTTTGTTTAGTTTTGAAGAAGGCATTTGAAAAAAATGTTGCCATCGTTTCTATACTGCCCATTTTATTAATAGTTATGCAAAACACAGTGGTTGCTAAATATGGTGACATTATACTGTGGCAGTGAAGCCGTTGAATGAGTTCATTTATCTAAAGTCTAAATTCTTATTATTTCATATTGTTGCTTCAGAAAATTCGCATGTATGTTTTATATGTCACTGTTAACGTATTTGAAGAAACTGTTTAGAATTTAAAAATCAAAATTTCACATACTAAGTCTCATGATTTCGAATTATGGCGTGTGAAAATTGATAGATGAAGACATTTAAAAATGAGAACTGTACTAAAACGTGAAATAAACGTATTCAAATTTCAATTCTTAACATTCCAGAGAGATTACAAAACACAGATAGGTTAAACGGAAGACAAATATGAACAGAAAAGACAATTAAAATGAAGTTTTACTGACTAATCACGACTGAATATTCTATTTGGCATTACTTGTTTATTTAAAGCTATCAAGGACTATATATGAATAAGTAAAATAGCTTTCTCCCCAACCTGAAGCCGCTCCATGTTTCAAAATACACGGATTAAATGAGAGAGATATTTTTGAAAACCACATACAACGTCTAATATGGAGTTTAGATTCTACATATCGATCAATTAATCAAATCTTAAATATCAAACAAATACTGCAAATTTACTTACGATTCCATGCCAAACAGTGGTTAGAATGGTGTTACGTGTCAAACTTTTCCAATTGTTAAGTCGGCCATGATAAAGGGCGTTTCATAATGGCGCCTTTTGTGTGCACATAGTTGGTGCATAACAGACACCAAGCGCTGCAAGTTTCCGACACACTGTGTCATTTTATTCAACTACAACAAAACAATGATACCGATCAGTTAAAACATATTTCAATCTACTCACATGATGGTTTGTCTAGTTATAAAAGAAATACCTACTCACCTACGATAGACTTCATCTGTATATTAAACTCTACTCCATTAACATTTCAGAAGGTCGACAGAAGCAGGCGGGAAAGTTTTGTGTGGTGAAGGCTGCTAGAATGACGTCATCACCCAGACAGACCCACGGACTCAGGAGGGAGAAGTGTCAGAGACGAAATTAACTATACCGAATGCAAGTGACTTTGCGGTGAAATTTCAATAAATTGTTATTTGGCAGACAATTTGACAGCTATTAAAAATGTGCAATTTAGAAAAGGGTTTTCGGTGCGTTGACTGTTTAGGTATATATATATTTATTTATATGGCTGTTGAGCTGTATATCCTTATGCAGCTTAGTGATTGCTAGTCTGAGACGCGAGGAATGACAGCTACTACACACAGATAACAAAAACACATTGCACTGTGGTGACATTTTAATATCATCTATTTTGTAGAGGGTTATGCTTCCAGTCAGTGTACTGCTGGGTCAGCATTTGCTTGACTGTTTTGATAATATATGCATATGTATTGTCTGATATATATTTTGGAAGTTGCACCATTATGCTGACAATTAAACAAGTACAATAAATGAATAATTGAGTTTTTCTCATGAACACATTCTTTGATTGCCCCTTACTGCATGTTTAGTAACTTTCACAAGGGTTGATTTGAATATTGATTTTGCACATACATATGTGCCCCACTAGGTCGACGAAACTGTTTAACATATCCATAGTAGCATGCAAGCCTCGCAAACTAAAATTGCAACCACCTTATTGGTTTTGAAATATTATCTCAAAAGAAGCTAGCTTGAAAACAACATTAAAGTCTAGACATATTTACTTGTTATGATAAAGGCAATGAGGCACTTGAATCATTCGACATAAACAGTTAGATAGGCGTTGTTTAAACTTTTTCTGCGGGAAACGTTTGGGTTGATATTATAAAACCTAAGATCAGCAGTTTCTGTTACTCTTGTAGATTGTCTGAAAACTGATTACTGTATGTTTGTATTATTTAGCCCACTTTGCTGTCTGCCTGGTTTTATCTCACACCGACTCTTTTACATCATACATGCTTAAGCTGTATAGAGCAGAGACATTATACACAACTTTAACAACGGTCTAGCCGTTATGTGACACCTTACAAACTGACACCTGTTTTAGTTGTGTACATTTGATTGCAGATGAAATATTAAATGGATCTTATTTCGGCGTTGATACAAGTGCAGTATCTATGTATTTAATGCTTTA
>JAULCC010624445.1:0-10145 GCA_032358795.1 Nuttallia obscurata | reverse complement strand
TTTATGTAACTAGTGACATATGATATTTATGTCACTGCTTTATGTCACTCCCAGAAGCCAGTTTATGTGATAAATGTTGATATGAAATGATATTGAGTGTAAGATGGTTTTGTAACATGTCAACACATTAAAGAAAAGGTAGGTATCCAATCCAAACCTTTAACGCCTGTGTTCCAGAAGCACAATACTAAACAATCATCCATAGATGTATCGAACAACTTACTACAAGAGACTTATTAAACCTCTGCAAGTTTGTTTTCATTATACATGTAACTTAAAGTACTGCTTTCTAGCTTTATCAAAAAATGATGAATGTACTATTGCTTTTAAATGGGATTGCCCTAAAACTTTCGCGTTTTTTTAAACTGTCACCAAAAGTCTTTAAATCCGTTGTATAACGTAAACTCATCTGGAATTGTGTAAAAACTTCCCATTACTAATGTGAGAAAAATAATGTTGAAAAACGGCCGTAGCCGATGCTGTTTGTCAACGATTTAGAATGTACTCGTCAATGTTCAAGTTACGTTTTTCCTTTGGGTTTCCGATATCGTCTATGTGTATCGGGTCGTTTCAGTACAGTCTATTCGCATACGTCGATATTCGGAATGTTTTCTGGACATTCTCGTAAACCCCGCCAAATTCAAATGGTTGTTGTTGTCGAATAAAAGTCTTCAAGATGATTGAAATTAAAAATCGTAAGCAAATCTTTTTCTTATGGCCATACTCTGAACTTTACCCGGACGTGACATCAGTTTTATCTTTTCATAGTATTTATAATACCTTTTTTTGGTGGGGGGATTAAAAAATATATAGAACTATCAGCTTATCCTTACTAAACATATTTCGAGTGACATCCCTTGTCTGTTCAGGTAGCTGGATTGAATTCACTGTAGTAAGCTACGCGACTTTAACATATTGATTAGTAGTTCATCGGACTTTTTCTGTGATAGTATAACACTATGTATCGTATTCAGAAACGGTTGAAGGGATACGAATAGCATTTGTTTAAACTAAAGAAATGTATCCTTTATATTTGAGGTAATTTTGTATTTGTATTCTGGAATATTCAATTTAATTGAGTTAGGAATATTTTGTACCAATTTCTGCTATGCTTCTTTAATGTCTAAAGCTTCTTTTGAAATTATCTGCGGCTTTTTCTTACAGGGAAATGAGTGATTCACTGAAGTTGTCTTCATCAAGGGCACGCACATTGTATATGTCTATGTTAGCCTGGCATTGTATGTTTAAGCTAATTGAATTATTTAAGAGCTAATCCAAGAAACATTGATTACACTTTCAATCTTTATTCCCAATGATCATTATCTTAGCATTGGGCCATTAGCGTAAGTATCCACTAGGGTTTAATAAGCAATTGACCACTGCGAATAGCAACGCATTTCTCACAGGAGGCAATCGCATGCCTATGGACTGTAGGAGAATATAAATAATAATATGCTCCTTTCAATGCTGAAATATTACGTGTGTAATGTTTTCGTTAACCATAAATTAATTCTTTTCACGTGGTGATTGTACAAAACGCCAAATTCATGAAATTAGAACGGGACACGTTACAGGAAGTTGTAGTCACACCTAATGCACATACCGATACACATAATTTATTGTAAAGCATGTTGGAGATCTAGGCTTATAAATTAATAAATAGAATTTTATAGCGATGAAAATCTTTTTAAAAAAAAATGTAATAATTGAATGTTTTATTGTTCCTTGAAAACTTCCCATAAATCTCGATTAAACGGACTTCAAAATTGTGAGAATTACTCGTACATATTTAATATGAACCCCATGACTGTATCGCCATCCAAAATATGAATATTTCAGAGAACACAACATCAATAAAAGCTAAGTAGAAGCGTTACATTTACACATTTTTGTGACACATACATATTAAACATTACAACTTATGACGCGAGCGTGATTGTCTTTCACCCCGAAGTAAATACTTTAAGTAAGTGTTCACCAAACGTTTAGGTATTATTTAAAATAGTATAGAAAGACAGAGTTTTAATTGCATAAAAAAGATAATCTAACCTGTTCTAGTTGCTGTTAAGTTTCTCAAAACCAATGATAGTCGACGCTGTTTGATCATTATCTCTGAATAGTCTCCATCGCCAACATCAACATCTCAGCCAGAGGACTTTAGATAAATGCAGTAGTTAGAATTGTGAAAAACTTCCCATTCATCCACTTTTGGTCACACTAAGTTCTACTTCCAATAACCAGTTTATCGTGAAATACTATCCAATGAAATGACACATTTTCCGATGTTCAGTTAGTTACAGCTCGGTGCCTTCAATGCCTGTTATATGAGGCAGACTCAATATTTATTGCAGAGACCGAAGCATGCTGTTGTCCGTACTTCGTATACAAGAACGCTTTGGTGCAGTAGTACTATGTTCTGATTCTGTAACGATCGTTTTCAACTTCGTTCATCCTTGCCGAAACAGTATCCACTCAATTCACACTAATTAAAGAGTTGAAGAGTTCAGCTGAAAAAAGCTGTAAAAGGGTGCAATGTCCGGTAATGCTTGCGGAGTACTGTTTCGGAACGCTAATTAATGACAGGTAACGAAGTGATATTGATATATTAGGAGAGAAAAGAGAGAAATCACAATGCACGAATGGAGATATTTATTGATACTTAGTGATAAACCATTTCTTGTTTCTTTATAGATAGTAAAGATATGTGTAAATGCACACCGATAGATTTAGAATTCAAAGGTGGGGGAAAGACCGATGTGTTCCTGGGCGAAAGCACAAATATTTTGAAAACTACATGTAGTTCGATAGCTTCTTCGAACGAAGTAATGTTTTTTGCTGAGCTTGCTTCGAGCATAACTACTCACAGCGTTGATTGCTTAAACGATTTCAGACGTAGGCGATATAAAGCACGCATACGGACTGTATAGTAAAATTTATCAAAAAAGTTTTGAAAAAAATTGTTTCAAGTTATGCATGTGAAAAACAAAGTTCACTGTGGCATGATGTTAGAGATACGGTATAATCGAACATATCTATATTGAACATGTATTGAACTTATAAAATAGCTTATTGGGATACATACAACTTTGCCATTGTGTTGTCTAAGTGTTTCCAATTAGTGCTTCTATTAACCATTGATTGACGTAATCAGCTCAAATGTATTTCTCATTTGTCGGTATATGTGTAATATTATTGTAAATATTATATAATTATACAATTATAGGAGTGATGCAGTGACTTCACATTCTTCAATATGGCCGCCCCCATGATCTGCCTTTTGTTGAATCTAAATTATAGTAATACTTGCATCTTTGAAGTCCAATTTCAAAGCTTCTTTCATTTTTGTGAATGATTTTAGGATATCTTGGATATAAGACCTTCTTATTTTTAGGGTTGCCTTTTCCTTTGAAGAAGTTGATAGAACATTATAGAAAATCATAGAATGTTATACAAAGATTTAGAATTTTCCAGATTATTGACAGCATTGGAGATATACAAGAGAGCTGTTTTTGTCACCAAACTTGTAAACAATTGGTCACATCATTTTAACTTGTCATCAAGTAAACACTGCTGCATAATTCAGTACTTTTCTGGAATATTCAGAAGGGATATAAAGATAGAGAATTCATCTTTGGTTACCTTTTGGTTAAGTCATTATATCGAGTTACTTTGTGGAAATTCTGGATTATTCTTTGGATATTATTTAGTGACAAAATCTTTGTGGATTATAAGGATTTAAGCAAGCGTGGATAATTAATTTTCAAAATGCATATGAACTTACGAAAACTGGATTAAAAGGACATCAAACAGTATCAGAATAATTTGGGATATTTGAAATCGTAGTTTTGGATATATATATTTTGTTTCATTTTGTTATTTTGACTAAACTCTTTTTGTAAAGTCTGTTGCTGGTTTTGTCTTTGTAGATACGCCTGGCTCATAACAGTTTGGTTAATTCGATAAATGTTTTATAAAAATGTCGGTTCACTTTTCGATCTTTTATTATTCAATAAAGTACACGTTTGTAGTATGAAGTAACATAAAATGATGTTTAACAAAGTTACGTGAAAATGACAAATACATATGTGTGTTATAAACCTAGGGCGTGTCAAGACGTCACTTATCATACAACAACAACCGCGTCAACAAGACACAAGCAAATGTGCAAATATACAAGAACAACAAAAAAAAGTGTACATAATCTTACCCATTTCATTGCAGTATTTGTCTAAGTCTTTGGAATATTGACAGATAAGTCTATTTCCGAGTTCCTCTCCTTAACGGCCAATAAATCTAGCACTGGTAATTAAAGAACCTCCAGTAATAACGTACATAGGTTCGACAAACACTGATGGCAATGTTTAGACAAGGAATTTCCCTTGATGGCTTGAAATGACCCAATTTAACACTTTACTTTTCCCTGGCACAGATAAGGGTAAAAGCAGTTTGGAGATGGAGTATTTGGATTTTCGATGCAATTCTTTCATCCGTAAGTAGCTAGTAAAAGTAGAAACGTATATACACATTTTAAAAGGGTCGAACGATTGGAAGTCTAGAACCACTAATGAACGTACAATAAAACATTTTATGTTGTTCTGGTAAATATTTCTTATCTATATAACACTTATTGCACCGTAATTCAAAAGCACTTGTCTCTTTATTATGTTTATGTCTTTATAATACTGTGGATTATACAATATTATGCTTTGCAACAAGAGCTTAACCAGAAACAAACTGTGGATATGACAAATCGTTTCGTTAAACAAGCTTTTGAAGAAAACCGTAGTTTACATCATATTCAGAGAAGGCGTCTATTTACCAACGCAAATTATGTATTTAGTTATTTATTTTTGTTGATAAGGTTTCACCAATTTCACCAATTTACCAATAATACAAATATCCTACAACTTCAAACATCAATAAAAGCTTACCAAAGTTCAACTATTCTCTGAATAAAGGTGTAAGGTATTAAGTAATAGTAGTCTATTGAATGGGAAGTGTTAACTTATAAGCAAATATAGTATGGACGCTAGGTGATTCCTCTGTAATTCTAAGCAAAACCAAAAAGGCAAGGATGTCTGTTAAAGATAATTAAAGAAAAAGGTTAATATTGGCCTGGTGTGTTTGAATAATCAGTAACTGCTGGTGCACGTTTTATCGTCGATTCATTACAATGTCTTCTCTCTTGAATACACCGACAGTCATGTCACTACAGAAAGCTCGTATAGTGCACGGCCTGTAGAAGAAGACACATTTTAACATAATCCTTGCTTCAGTGTCAGTGAATTAATGACAATATCAGTAAACACAGAGTCCACTGTTCTTTTCACCAAAATAAGTATCCCAACGCGAGATTGTTAGTAATGCCCCTTTTCATTACTCTGGACATGAAATATATCTACTTCTAGAAACATCACTCTTTTATTCGTGTGGTGCAATTAACCAATGTCTTAATAAAACGAACTTCAGCCCTTATTTACTGAAAGAACAAAACACGGATGTGCAAATTTCATCGAAAGACTGATGCCAAATAACTGCCTCGTAAAATAGTCTCAATAAAGAGTAAACGACTCAAAAGAACTGTCGTTAGAGCGAGCGTGTTATCACAGAACGAAAACCGTTTTTCTAAGACAGAGAAGAAAATGTCATTTTATTGGCATTGCTTTTATGCGGATACTTAATTGATAACCAATGTAACGACAGTCATGACATGTTTCATTAATCATGAATTGACAACAATATAATTGGTAGATATAGCCGATATTGTGTAGAACGGCTTGCCAGCGATAGTTATTATAAAGGAGTTTCGTTAATAGAAATCAAATATTAATCATAAGAAAAGGTACAGTTGTATAAGGATAGGTTTTTAAGTTCTTACAATAGTCATACTATAAAAGAACTTTACTATAAATTTTGTGTTTTTTCTGAAGTAGTCTTTGGTTTCTGTTTCACTACAACTTCTCAAAGTCGGTTCCTTTTTATGCATTATATGTTGTTTTGCATTTCAATATCCCACAGGCTGTTGGTTCGAATCCTTGTCTGGGCACTTCAGATTTTTCAAGTGAGGCATGATGCATTAGAAGTTGTTTTGCAGTTCAATACTCCTCATGCTGTGTGTTCGAATCCTGGTCTGGGCACTTCAGATTTTTCAAGTTAGGAGGCCTTCCAGCTGGCTTGCGGTAAGTCGGTGGTTCTATCCGGGTCCGCTCTGTACCTCAAATAGTGTACAGAGGTCCCCCTGTGTCTTCCTCCACCTGTTATAAGCTGGACGACGCGATATGACTGAAATACTGTTAAAGCGACGTTAAAATTCCAAAACAAATAACCAAACAAAAAGCATTTCTATAATATTGTTTGATTGCATGAAGTACAACATTTCCTTGTGAACTGTTTTGAGAAGGTTGTCTCGATCGAAAGTGTGTGATTTTACTGTAGCAAACATTAATATGTTCATAAATTAATTATGTGAGGTAAATCATACAACTCGAATCTACAGTTAACACATATATTGTTTATGCTTATGTTTATAGATTTAAGATATACCTTACAAAATAAACAGCTGTTCAAATTTAATATAAATTAAATGTTTGCTTTGGCGTTAGTTCTTGGTATCTGAGCATATATAGCTACATCATGAACATTTACAGATCAGCAACATACATGTAAGTGTCCGAGATAAAGTTTTCATTCGAAATCTGGAGGACGTCACTGGCGGAGACGTGTCGGCTTGATATTTATTTTAAGTGTCACACACCATTAATCAAATATCATTTTTCTTTATTTCTTTATTCTTGTTTAAAATGTCTGTCTCCATTCAGATCCGTTTGAACACTAAAAGATTAGATTCGCATAATATAAACATTGTTTTATATGTCAATATCCTGATACAGAAAGCAAGATTGATGGACAGCCATGGCTTGTTTTTATTTAAGATAAGAAATGAACAGCGCTATCCACCAGAATGAACATACTATATGAATAAAGCTATGTTATGATTTTAACTATGTTGTCTTCACAAAAAATATTGTGGATGTCTGAATGACAGAAGCCAAATTATTTTGATATAACATACACGTATCGCATACAAGTATAACAATTGTGTAAGAAAGGTTTAAAAATTATTTCAAAACACAACTTCCTAAACTCTTTAGTAAAGACATTATAGAAATATCAAACTAGTTCTAAAATTTACTGACTTATGTTTGAAAGTGAATGGTGTACAAATAAACATAGACTTACCGGCCGACATGTGTCAGTTGTAGCCATGATTAGATAAAATTAATAGCGTATATCAAGAAGGTTTAAATGCCTGATGATTTTATTTAAAGCATAGTGTTGTTTTTCACTGTTCTTCATAAAGACAGGGTTCTTGATAGCATGTAATATAAAGACACGTGCAATTTGTAAATATTATTGCAATGAACCCGGCTCAGTTTGAAACATGGAAAGAAGGAACTATTTGAATCGTGGTTTATGAATTACTTTATTTTACAGAGTTTGGACAGTTATTCAACCTTAGATGAAGTCACGAGTGTTTTATGAATGAAATCAAATTGTCCATGATATCATCAAGGTTCAATACATAAGTGTAAAACTTCAGCTATTTCGTGTTCGCCCTGTAGATATTTTCTCAACTTATTTCGTTTTTCAGCAAAGGTAACTGAATTTCTAGGTTTGCTATGATACCTCGACCTCACTAATGCTATCAGACTCAATTGCTCAAGTACTTAAAATGCATGATACTTACATATTCCACTGGCATATTGTCAACTTAACCCCTTCACTGTCGGAAGCAACACAGCGCATGCGCCATATATCGTCTGCCCGTTTGCCTTCCCTTAAGTTTTGGCAAAACAGTTGTCTGAGTGAAAAACAGCTTGAATCCGCATGAGACGCCGAGTTAATCGGCCTCTCATCCGGATTCAATCTATTTGCAAATGACTTAAAACTCGGGGTAAGACAGTGAAGGGGTTAAGTATTTCGCCTTTTATACCTGACACGTTATACCCTTTTCACGGATCGTTTAATTTTAAATACAAGTCACATGCTTCATATGCTTCAGATGTTTTATATCACATATGATATACAAGATTTCATTCTGTGTATAATAGGATTTAATGTTAAATTTGGATGATAGAATAACCGTTCTAATTATTTTACGAAATTCGTTTAACATATTAACATACTGAATCAATTAAGCGAAAGGTGCCAAAACAAAGTCAATCCAATGTTGAACTAGTCAGTTTTAGCAGACAGTTGTCTGTTCACTCTTAGATCATCTTGTACATGTAACTAAGAAGCATACTGTTATTCACAATGTTTTACATCTACATGTAAGTAGAACTAATAGAATTAGGCATTATTCACTCGTACACAACAGACATTTTCTCATTTTATCCGTACATGTACAACTTTTATACAGCTCCAGAGTCAACTTACTTGTGTTTAATTTAACGAAGAGACAAATAAGCTAAGCTCAAAGGTTAATGCTTCATTACTTTAGTGTTACCACAAAATTGTAGATTTATTATCGAACCCGCATATTTGGTATTGATTACATTTAAAGCAACCTTCTAAAGGTTCTCCAAAAGTTCATTAAGTTTCACACTACAGAAAAACTATCACGTAATGTTCAAGAAAGCATATACCCACAGAATGCATAAATGTAAAATATCATACACAAATAAGCGTAAATCCCTTGTATGTCCTGTGTCAAAATCTACTTCGGTGGAGTTAATTCTGCAGTATTTTATACAGATATCGTCTTCCTGTTTTGTTACATTAATCATGCTTTTGTTAGTATTCATAATGTCGAACCTATGCAAGAGACGTTACTCAAATAAAATTCTGTTATGACACGTGTTTTTATGAGGTCAAATATAAAATCACATTAACTGTATTCAGCGAGTCTCTAACTTACTAACTTAGCTACCTTAGTCTATTGGTTTCGAAGAGGCCTGAAACTTAAAGGATCAATGTTGAACTAAAACTGTGCGTTCGTTCTTTGATTTGATTTTGTTTGCCGTGTGATGAGTTCCATCAATTGTTTTTACAAAAAAACTTTGTATCTATAAAGATACAATAATTATTTTTTGTTGTTATTGTTGCTATTGGTTATCTTTTTAATGCAATTATGTGTTCGACCTCCTGCAATAATTCCGGATAGCCTATGAATAAGAATAATTACAGGGGTCTTCAAAAGACATGAAAAGCATCTTAATGTTAAGACATCCAAGAGAGCCTAAACATAGCTCTCTTCAAATCCTAGCTGATGTAACTATTTTCAATCTGAATCTTATCTGTAATCGATGGTTAATCTTCTTTTCTTATATAGATTTTCATACTTTATAACACTTCAATTGTATAGCTGCATGAAGGTGTGAATAATCTTATAAATTGAAAGGATTCCTTCTTCTCTGCGCTTGAAACGCAAAGTCTATGTGCAATGGTTTCATTGAACATCTAAATACATGTGTGCTAATATGGTGTTTGTTAAATTATAGATACTATTACACGAGTTGTCATTTAAAACCAAAGTTATCAAACGAATTCACAAATGTGTTTTTATACAAACCGTGGCACACATAATGCAACTCTCTTGGACGAAATTGATAAAGTTTTATATCAAGTTATAACCTGTGTCAGCTTTTGTTTGTCAGGTGTTATAACACTATATTATAAATAAACGCAGCAAACCAACTTAGTCCTAGCTGTATTACATGACTGTATTATAAAGCAATTATACACGGGTGTATCATAAATTTTCCATCTTGCTTTTATATTTGCAATCTAAACAACCTAAAATAATTATTTTAAAAAATGATGATAACGGAACACATTAACTTTTGTTTTTCAAATACTCTTCATGTAGAGACTAATGTTCATAACAAAATAATCGACCATCTTTTAAGAACAGATGATCTCGGATAGAACAGAAAATTGTTTAATTTGTTATTTTTTTACTGATATATTTCCAATGTCCAGGGCATACGTACTGTAAGGGTATCGTTGACAGGTTTGACATACAATAGAGTTCTACAGAATTTACCCCACCCACTACCTTAAAGGTTCTTAATAATATGACTGTCACCATAATAATGTGACAATCCTGATGTGTGCATACGGATAAATATATACCAGAGCTG
>JAULCC010624444.1:0-17447 GCA_032358795.1 Nuttallia obscurata | reverse complement strand
GCTGCGTGCATCTCTACAGAGAGAAGAGCATCAACAGTGAACAAGCAATGAATGATGAGCACTGATTGACCTCACGTTGCGAAAACCGATGATACGATATTTATCGATAATTGATTTCTGTCATCGGAAGCTAATATTACGTTATTTTATGGATAATTATGTAAGGGAAACAAACGAAGAATACAGAACGTCTCGGCTAGTTGGGACTACATCATTGTTAATCAAAAGCTTGTGTTATAATGATAAAGAACTCAATACTAGAACCATAACTCCTTTGCAAAAATATCGATACAAATTACAAAATAGCGATTCCGATTTAGGTTTTCGGTGATTGGCCGATTCATCATCTAATTGCCGAGTGTCAGATAGAAAATATGTAGGTCAAACTTACAAAAATGTGGACGTACACACTTGAGTCTTTCCAGTTGGAACCACATTCTATCGTCCTTTTAAATATTTTATTGTGTATATTGACTCTAGAAGTAGAACTCACATAATTGTATCAAACTTAACTATCGCCATGGTATATAATAAGTAACTAATATAAAGAATAACAAATTACGGTGTTCAGTATTAAAACTGCGTTCTGTTATGAAGTAAGCTCAAACGGTTTTACTCGGTAAGCTGTGGATTTATACACATTGAATCATATCTGACGCACAATTGAATTATCTATGTATATGTAATTCGCCACTGATAACCATATTTATTTAATGAAGTCGACATCAGAGTTATTAATTTATTCGCCATCTTTTTTAGCCACTTCACTTCATAATGAACGTAACGGTATTTCTCGCATGACGTATTTCAAAAAAGCTTCAACAATCACGGAACAACACCGCAGCCATATTGGCACTTAACATTACTCTTCCAATTAAAACGAAACAAGATAGTCTCCGTTTCGCAAACTTGATTAAGTTGATAAGCCACGCCTCCATGTAATCTTTAATTACCAAAAAAAAAATCAGCTAATAGGATTCAGAAATCTTTCATCGAATTGTTTCAACTCATGACTTCACCAGTTTCTCTCTAACTTATTTCGCCTTACGTTCTGAGAGTTTTATCGCTCTTTCCTCTTTCATTAAAACTTCATGGTGAATCTGCTAATGACTGGCCTTGTACATTTCCTTTGACTTTTAACAAGGATCAAGTGTATGTACTTTATACGATTTACTGCTCAACATTTATTTAACATCATTGTAATGGGATCGAAATCTGGAAATAGTTTCGGAATTGTTTTGAAAACGAACCGAAAATATTGTTTGCACAGAATTTCTTCAAACCCTAATTTCTTCTGTAAATAAACCAAGCCGACCTTTTGAGGGTAAACACCGCGACAGCAGAGAACGATTAAACGAATTCCTCTATCATAATTTGAAAATGACTAACTCTACAAGAATATTTTTGGAACGTTTGCATAAAGTAAATTCTGCAGACGGAACAGGTAACCGGAAGTGCAAGATGTCACGTGAATCATTGAACTTTGCTGACCCGAGTAATATTTCAAAGGTACAATATGGTGCTATATTTACTTCCGCCATATGGATTGAATCCGCGGAATCCATGGCAGAGAAACAGAGTGTCTGCCATATATACATATATATTTAACACATTCGTTTTCCATTAGGTTTTAGGTTAAAATAAACACAAATTCATCATAAAACGAAATGTATTGACGTGTTTTCGTTTTATACTAAACTGCGAGTTTTTGTTTTGTTTGTTCAGTTGGAATCGATTTCGTTTGATAATAGCCGACAAGGGGGTGAAATTAAACATTCATTGTCAAGAAATATTTGCCTAATGCCAATACAGCCATTCGATTAGAAGCATTTTTTTCAAAGAAGTTTTTGTACTTGTTGCAGCTCAAAGTAGGGTAATAGACAAACGAAAAAATATTATTCTCTAGATATGTGACAACACTTTTTCCAGCGAGCATGTTCAAACAATTGTAAATTTGTTTTGTGAAGAAACGGCTGTTGATTATGTAAGCACTAACAATAAACACTGCAACTGTTTAAGTATAAATAATAGTATCACACTGGTGATAGAGGTAAATATGTTTATTTAAATGGTCTTAACTTAACGAATATACATACAGGACTTAACTTTATGTTGCCTTAGAATTAGCATTATCAGAATAGTGGAAGAGCAAGACACTTTAAGCCCGCTAGACTATCAACTCATGGGTCATGACCAAGATTAACAATGCACGTCATTACATTTATAAACTTCCAGAATCCAACACAAAGTTTGTACCTACAAATGTATCATGATGGCAAAGTACTCTTATGACGAAAAACTGTCTGAAAGGAATGACTTGTTCAGCATCATGCAATTTTCCGCTAGCCAAGTTTCGGATTTGAATTTCATAGGTAAAAAGATTGGGCAACTTTACAAAACATCTCCCATACCGTTAACGCCATTGCTGCAAGGACGGTTTCACTGTAAGTTACTTTAACACGGCATAGGTGTGAAGGGACTGGGATTTTGCTTTTCAATGGTCGGGATTATAGACATCAGTGTTAGTTTGAAACAGTCAACGGCGGGGGGATGTAACAGGGGCACCCGAGTGACAATCAACCCAGAACAATTCTCGTATTAAACAGGGGTTTAAACATTGTTTGGGTTGCACAAACAGCCGTTTTCATTACGCATCTTATCAACTCATTTATGTAAATACGAAATTGTAAGCCCTTCGTGTTTATTCGAACGTTTAGGTTCGGGCGCCCTCGGTGATAAGGGTTTTCAATGGGTTTGGGTAAATTGCTTTGCAAACTGAATCATTCAATTGATTTATTCGGGTGTCTCGTGTACAACGGTGGAATGCTACATACACCATGTTGGTTGGTAATGTGCTTACTTGTTCAAAGTAACAATTTGGATCAAGTAACCATCCATCCCTGGATTTGGATTTGTCCGTCAACCGTCTGAATTTATGAGTCATCAGATACCTTTTTTTTTATAAACAGCTGAGAAGCTCACCTAGGAAGTACACGTTTGGGCGTCTGATTAGGGTTTACATTGCTTGCATAGGCCCGTTTTAAGGTTTGTCAGACTTGTGAGCTCGTAAAGTTTGATAAAACGATGAAAGCTGCAGGTAAAGTAAAACAAAACCATGAAAGAAAGACAGAAAGAAAGAGAGGATTTGTGAAGATAGAGAGAGGGAAATGGGACGTCTGGTTAATCAACTAATATTAGTTATACGCGCACTACATTGTTTTTAGCAATTGTCTAAATTGTTGCATTGACGACTAACGCTAAACATGTTGCATTTTACTCGCCATGACAGCCATCTGGTCACGTGATCAAGCGTGCTTAACGACATGTTGCTAAGCGTTTATCGCTTCCATTTTACGGGTTCAACAATTGTTAAATGGAAAACACAGGTTTCTAACATTTACATCAAATGAGAGATCTGATGTAGCTGTCTTTAAAGGATTAGAATATACACAACAAACCAAGCTGAAACCCCTTATATAAGGGGCTTGGGAAAAGGGTTTTGTTAATAATAGCATGTGCTATTTTATAGCCGTTAACTGTTTCAACAATCTTGGTTAAAGTGAAATATTATTGGAAGAAACGAATAACACAAAAATTAAACAAATACAGAATTCATGACTTGATCATAATTTCTTGTATTAAGATCGGACAGCGCCTTCTCTTTTGAGAATTCTTGTCATGGTACAACTCATATTGGTCAAAACGGTCAATGGGGTTTGATGCTTTCACCCAAAAGGTCAAGCTGGAAGAAAGGTCATATATTTTGATTTGCTGCACTGATGCTGATAAATTTCTAATTTCAACGTCTTCATTCTTGTTAAATTCCGAGTAAACCGTCAAATTAATTTTTCTGTAACACTGTTCAACACACTTAAGTAAGAGCTATGCATAGCTTATGGAGGTATGTCAGGACCATTCCATGACTAGTCGGGCGTCGTGCCCGTAAACTTTCGGGCATACCCGAAATGTATCGGACAAGTCTGGAGCACGCGAATTAACTACTGGTAATGTTCAGGAATATCATTCGCATGATGCTGCTGTGGGCATTATCAACTAATCTTTTGATCAGCACAATGATCATATGGCCGCGCAGTTCTCTTGTTAGCCTGTTTCTCCGAGATAACATCTTTCCATCTCTTCTAGTTTACAATTTGATGATTATCACTCTGGGAAGCATGTCTATATCCGACGGAGATGCACGATAAACTCGTGCACGGCGGTAACCGATACCGAACGTGTGGCCGCTGGATCACCGTAGACTGGATACAATATCGATATGTTTAATTATGCAGAAGGTTGCTGGAATTATGATCCGAATTTCAAGAATTAATATTTAGTAATGATTGTTTGATCTTATTGAGCCGTTGAAACATTCGGTTAAACGAAAAAAACACGGTTACTAGCTTCATGTTGGTTTTTTTCTCAATCAAGATTCAAAATATTTCCTTTACAAAGTTGTTAACTGTATATTCAACAGCAAACATTTTCATCCGGTTCCGAATACGTGCAGCTGTAAACATTTAAAAAATCTCCAATTTGAAACAAACTGGTTTGGTTAAGAATTTTTCAAATCATTGCAAGTTAAGATAGAAATAAAACTTAATGAGGAATTAAAACTTCAATTTAGAGTTTGACTTTTATAGCATTCAAAATTGCCAGTGCCTCTATCATTGGGTTTGCTGATTCGCTGAATATTCTACTTTCACTTCTCAGAACATTCATAATTTGCTTCGTATTTTGAAAAACAACAACAACTGTTTTCTTGACATTGAAAAAACAACACAAATGTAAAGGCCTCTTATTGACCACACGCGTGCTTGTTTTTCCCACTCAGAAAGCCTACAGAGTGATACACACAGTAATGTTCCATTGTTCATTCAAACCGCCTCTTGAATCCCTAGTTTCGAAATATTTTGACATTCCTGTTTTTTTAGCTGACCACTGAATCATATTAGTGCACATTCAATAAATGGGGTGGGTGGTCGCTATCTCATTCTCTGCAGTCAGTCAGCGTTAAAACCTACTCCATTCTCGCCTCCCAACCTACCCCTTTCTCTTCCCCTCCCAAAGTCGAAAAACTTCACAAGAGGTCAATCGACGATGGCCACTGGGCAAGCATCAAGAGAGCTTGGAAATTGATACCACATTGACCAAACAATCAGAACTACTCAAAGTGGCCATCGTTTTCCCCAAGAAACTATGTATAAGTAATTAACGACTTAAAAGTAACAATTTCTCATCATGCAGGCATGGCCTGCTGCCAGACAGACCTAAGTCCGTAAAACGTGAAATGGGTAAAGGACATTACGCGTGTTGTTTTAGTTGGCTTGCGACTAACGAACCTGGTACGTTTCGAATAATGATGTTATTGTTATTTCTAATTCACAAATTGTTTGGGATGGACCCTGGGAATTATTTTTACCGCTCCATGAGGCCGCCGCGTTCTCGGACGTAACCGCTCATGAACAATACTGTGTTATTAGTCACTACACGATGAAGACGTAATGATAGAATGGTTTTTCTTCCCCGCTGTAATTGGACCCTGGTCACAGGGTATAAAAAATCGCAATAATCAAACTTAATCCCTTCACTGCCTTACCCTGAGTTTTAAGTCATTTGAAAGTAACTCGGTGTCTCATCCGGATTCAAGCTATTTGACACTCAGCCAATTGTTTAGCCAAAAATTTAGAGAATCTGTGAGGTTAAATAAAATGCAAACGAAATATTGCGCATGCGCGATATTGCTTCCGGCAGTAAAGGGATTAAACTGAATCCGCATATTAGTACACTCCATTGGGATATGTTACAGCAAAAGTCAAAGGTCATGGATGTTGTTTTTGTTTTTGCTACTGCTGCGAACATAAATAACCCACTGTTATGAAAGGGTCGTTTTTTCTCTTTCCAATATCTCCTTTATTGTGATAGATAATTATCATGACCGAAGTGATCATGTGAAATATTTCTAAGTCTTGTGTGCAAAAAATATTTCAGAAACAATTTCGCAGAACAAATGATTGGTTGATGACAATTCTTATTGACAACGTATTCAAGGATTTTGTATCAATTGTGCAGGAATATTTGGCATATTATATAATTGTAATATTAGTTTGAGAGGCACGGCGGGGGTTATGTTATTTTGTAAACGTTGCATATTGTCATGTTTGTACGATATTACATGCTCAACTGAACACATACCCTCTTCTGAAATTCGATTTTTAAGGTTCTTTCTTAGTGTGTTTGGTTAATTAGAATAGTAGCAATGTCTAATATTTACACTACTCACACCGTTAAAATGGATTACGTTGTTATAAGAAACGCACATTCATTCCAAACTAATTAAAATTACTAATGTTTCGTTTAACCGTTCTGTCGGTAATCCACTCGTACAATAAAGCAATGAGGCATGTAGCCTTTAAAAAACTCCAACAGATTTTGAATAATTTAGGTGGATTTGGTGTGCCATTACTTTAACTTCGTTTGTAAAACCTTGAGGTCCGTCATCACCTCCGCCCCCATTTATGCATGTTAAACTTGCAAATATGAGTTCATTGTTTAAATTGGAGGAGGGGCAATAACTATGACACGTGTTTCCAGTATTAACACAAAATCCCACAAAATCCCGTTTCTTGTGACGCAGTAGATCCCGATTAATTGTTTCCCATTCTAGCTCTATGCTAATGAAGGCTTTTTGTTTCGTATTATAAGCTACCGTTATCTCGTTGAACACAAAGTGTTTAAATCGTCCAGCAAATTAGAGGTCTGATTGAAAACAGGCGTCGGGGGGATTTGGAAAGAACAAGAGACCGGCTAATAAACTGCCTCGTTGGCTATCAGTACGGCAGTAGTAGATATGTCAGCGTGATGTATGCCCGATGGTGATAAGTTCAGTGGAGAAAGAGGGGAAAGAGGAACCGCGTTTAGCAGTAAAACCGTATACCTTGATAATTTTAATTGGTTGGTGCAAGTTTTGGCGGATCGAACTTTACGTCGTGTTCATTAATATGGGTGTGTCTTTAATGCGCCGAAACGGATGAATCAAGTGCATCATCATGGAAATATCAACAACTTGGGTTGTTTAATTGTTCAGAAGACTGATATAAGGATTTGTATAAAACGAACGTTTATGCATAGAATTTGAGTCAGCAATTATTGCGATTTCGTCTTGTTCACCATATTTTAACGAGAATGCGCCCACGAGAACACGATTTAAGAAAAATGCGAGAGAAATGTAGAAGAATTGATAATATAATTGGTAAAGAACTTTATTTAACTCTCATGAAATCCAACACACGATCTGATATGAAAAAGAGATAGTAATGTTTATGATATCAGTACCGTAATATAAAAAAACTATTCCTCTCAAGTTACCAACATAATAATGAACAAATCATTCATCTGGTGTAATCTAACCGGTTATTTGTCATTATCGCGCTACAAATACCTTACGACGTAAACTTATAATTCTTATTGTTAGTCTCCCCTTGTTACCAGGGGACTTAACAAGAAAACTGCCTTACCCCGAGTTATAGGTCATATGCAAACAGCTTGGTTCCAGATGAGACGCCATGTAACTCGGCGTCTCATCCGGATTCAAGCTGTTTGACACTCATGAAATTGTTTTGCCAAAAAATTAGTGAATCTGTGAAGTTAAAAAAATGAGGCAGACGAAATATTGCGCATGCGGATTCAAGTTTTTTGACACTCGGCCAATTGTTTTGCCCAAAATTTAGTGAATCTGTGAAGTTAAAAAATGAGTCAGACGAAATATTGCGCATGCGCGATATTGCTTCCGGCAGTGAAGGGGTTAACTAGTATTTATTTTACCAAATACGTTCAAATAATTACATTTAAAATCACCGCCCATTTTACAAACTCACTGTGAGAGAAAAAATCTTAAGACTGTTCATGACACGACTCGCAATGTTTAAACAAAATGCACTTGTGTAAATGTTATTATGTCCGAGATTAAAAAAATATCAGACCTTTTACCGCAAGCATATCCATTTAATTAATGCAGGGCTATGCCGCCGGTAACGCAGCTATATGCTCGGTTAAAGTACTCAGCTGTACGGCAAACATCAAAATTCTCGCGGTTAATCAAATTATGTTTTCTTTTCTTTATCCCGATGATATGTTCTTACTTTCAAGCCATAGGCATATTACTTCCAACAAAAATGCTCTTGTTCGAATGGTTGACATATTTCTGCTAACAATAAAACATTACCTTGGCGAACAGCAATTTATTGCAAGTCGGGAATGCCGTTTTGTAATGTTCATGTAGTATCAGAATAAGAAGTAATTCCAGGAGGTCTTTAATGCCTTCTTCTAAAGAATTCGTTATTCATAATAGAGTCGTCCTTTATTGATGTTTTAGTAATGTTTTAGTACGAAAAATGACTTAGTAAAACCTTAATTGAATAGTTATGTTTGATTCCACTTAGAATTTACTTGCAATTATGTGAAATAGTTCTAAGTTAGTATTACAAAGTCTGTTAGC
Source organism: Nuttallia obscurata (assembly GCA_032358795.1). Classification (NCBI taxonomy): domain Eukaryota; kingdom Metazoa; phylum Mollusca; class Bivalvia; order Cardiida; family Psammobiidae; genus Nuttallia; species Nuttallia obscurata. The sequence continues at coordinate 8,950 of JAULCC010624444.1, read as the reverse complement.
TTCAATTGAATTCACATCTTGCTCTTAAAGGGAAGAATGCGAGTTGTTAGTTGCGGGGTAACCATGACGTCATTAAAAAATTCGTGGCGCCGAGATGGGTAATGTTTCTTTGCAGCAGGCGGTTTTGGAGTTAGTATAATGGGGATTTGTCAATTTTATTAACTGCCCAGAAACTGTTGAACAAAAGTGACTCTTGTAATACATTTATCAGTTTACGTTACATAACGACGCAATGCAGAATGTGTATAATTTTATATCTGCATAATATTGTGTTTGTTTACTACGTAGGAATTCTATTTCGGAGCAACACTGGTTTTTGCATCTGTTCTTTGTACAAGGAGTTACTTTCATAACGGTTGCATCTAACACTTCGCCTTTGTTGGAATTGCTTGACAATTATTAGACAATAAAAGACGAATATAACGGAATTTTGACAAATGTGTCGATACCCCTTAATGTTTTGCACTTACTGAAAAAAAAAGAATAGGTTGACGACACCTCATCAAACGAAAATTATTCTTGAAAAGTTTGTAACTCTAAATTAGAATTTCCTCTTTGTCTATGTCTACGGCACTTAACAGTCCAAATCTATTGCCACCCTAGATCTACATAACGCGGGCTATTGCGACGTTTCTGTGGCAACGTATCCTTTAGTGTTTTAGCAAGTGATGACATGGACTATTCAGGTTTCGACGAGTACCCGAACCTGCAAAGTTTGCTACCCGGATAGCGACTGCACATTGCAGATAGATGTCAAAAGACGAAATTCAGATTATCACCCTTTTGAAACATTCGATGAATTCCCACAAATGCTACTCGTCAATTCAGTGATCGGCGACCTTTTGGTCAGGTTCGCCCGGTGTGGGAGAAACAACTTCTTTACAAGTTCTTTATAAAGACATTATATTTCCAATAAATTTCAATAAAATGATAAATTTGCCTCGTTCATGATGTGTTGTTAGCTCTTCCAACACCTTTGGCATTATGCAATGACAAGATGACAGCTATGTCAATATCAAATTTGGTCACCAAGAACACCCGGGGATTGATCAAAGGGGACAGGATTCCTCTAAAACCCAAATGAACCATCTAAGTATCGTTTTATTGATGCAATATAACTCTTCACAAAGGTGTCTAAATTCGTAATCTGCCAAGCGGTTAAAATATAGATTAACGAGGGTCCTATGTGCAGGGACACAATGTTTTGTAAGAACGATGAAGACTCTGTCAATGGTTATAGACACATGAGTGTTTCGTTCTATCTGATATTAATTTTTAGGGAGTTAACGATACTTATACTGCTTATTATAAAAGTAATTGTGATTTTGATGCAAATAATGACAATACAATGCAAGTTTATTGGCATTGTCGTCATAAACTTACCTTTGGCCATTTACAAAGATGAAAGAAATAATGAGACAATATTCGTAATAATACGGGTTTCGATGAGATTAATAGTAGTATTAATAATGAGGATGTAAATAAAAATCATGATAATGATATTAGTGATAACAATAATAATGATAATGATAACTACAATGATACTACAACTACTACTACTTCTAATAATATTACTTTTGATGATTGATATGAATAAAATTAAAATAATCCTATTAAACGATGAAAGGCTAAATTGCAATTACAATGTCATTGATGGTAGTGATACCAGTAAATAAAATCCGAATCCAATAGAAGTAATAACAATCACGTTTATATCTAGAATACTAGTACTAATACTGACAATGAGAATAATAGTATTAATGATAAAAATTACAAATTGGGATAATAACAACACCAACAAGTAACAATAATAACACTTATAAAATGGTAAATCAGTATTAAACATTTTACTAATCCAGTATCGATTGAAATGTGGTGGCTTTGTATGACGCCTTAAGACGGATTAGTTTCTCTACACTGAAACAGTTGCCGGTCGATGTATACACAATCTCCCAGTGTAAATATATTTAGTCCTGGACTTTTCTATGGTCTGGTTTTCAATTTATTTACTTATCAAATGTAATTTAACAGTTGATAGAATGCTTGACCTAAAATTGTAAACACACCAAAGAACACAGTCTACAAGAAATGCTTTGTCCCAGCTGAATAGAAAAATGTCGAGCCTTTTAAAAATAGAATTAACCACAACTTGAAGTTTACTAGGTGTTTTTGTGACAATTCATACTTTTCTTGACAAAACCGCTATACCTGCGCATGTTAATCAATAGTGCGGGGTCTCTATGCCTGGAGTGTTTATTTCTTCCTAAAGGGTAAGGGCGGGGGGGGGGGGGGTCGAGGTTTTGGATAAGTGATGCCCATTATCATACGAAACTACTGTCAAGGGTTGGGGTAAGGCATAAAATCAACTACAGGGCCTGTGTTTCCACTATCTTACGAAGATCTTCAACAGACGTAACTACATATAAACAGCTTAGACCTGTGTGAGAAATTCGATCCAGAAATTACGCTCTGATCTAGAACTTAATCAAATGTTATTACAGCATATTTACCGATATCGTTTGCGATTCCCTGTCTGATATCATTGTATACAACTTTCCCTTACCGGTATACCCAAACCATGGCATTACGTGAAATTAATTTATCAAAACTTTTTCAAAAGGTAGAATTTCAAAACTGATGATCTTTAGATATCATTCAGTGTCATTATAAAGTTTCATTCAATAACTTGTCAAACAAAAATGCCAATATCTATGTTAAAGATATCGAAACTGAGTAGTCATTTCAGTCAAACCTGTCTTGATTATCATGCGAAATATGAAGTAATTATGTTGGATTTAAAAAGACATATTCTTTACACAAGGGTAGGTGTGACACACATGACTAGACATTTTTTTCTTCCAATATTGGAAACGAACGAATTTATCACGAACAATAACAGTGATATCGCAACGAATGAATAAATAACGACAAATAACAAAGAAATCGCAAACGAATGAACTTGAAACGAGAAATAACCATTTAATCGCAGATGGATGAATTTGCAACGATAAATAACAATAGAATCGCAGATGAATACATTTGCAACGAGAATAAACAATGTAGTTTTATAGTTAGCTCAGCATTGATTGTTTGAGACTAGTATTGAAATGCTTCTGTACCAAATTCATGGCACATGCAGTACTTAAATTCATATCATGCTTAATGAAAGAAACTGCTGTCAATTTAGCGAGGACATTTATTGTGCAAGCATTGTGGCAACTGTGTAAGTACCTATACTTGAGATCCTTGTAGCACGCCTAGAGCAATAGACACTTGTGATCGGTGCATGCTGTATGCTTAAAAATGCAAATATTAGCATAATAAAACTATCTAATCACTGCTTCTGAGTCACCTGAGCGTTCGTGACAGCCGTTGACGCACTTGGTTTGATATAACAACCGAAAACCTATAACAGCAGACGATAGCGTTTTCTCGTCTGCTATACTTCAAACTCAGATTAACCGTAATGTTTGAATACCTAATTTATATATAAAAAACAACATCACATGTTATTGAGTAAACGCCACGCTCACAACAAAATATCCTTTGTACCTCTTTCATGTAGCGGAAGAAAGTAGTGCACATAAAACGTTCGCGTATATATTTTATTGCGTTACCGGGTGAATGTCAATGGCCGGCTCTGTGATATCTGTCCGGTACTCGAAAGTAGTTTTTTAAGTCCAAGCCTCTTCTTTGTGCCCATGAAATTTCGAGTGCAAAATTTGATAGTTGAACCTAGAGTAAACCGTTTGTGATTTAAGCCCTCATTTTACTGTTATGAACTTGATTCACCTGACAATACGGTCTTTTAGTCATATACTTCGCTTCTAATACATCTGGACAGGTCTCCACCGAAAAATATCCGCAGACGACAATATAACAAACAGATTTCGGCCCAGACTATTCCTGCTACATCATGCTATGTATAAAGCAATGCAATTCTCTGCTCGTATTGTTTTTAGTCACGCTATGAAGATTTATTAAGTTTTTCGAAGATTTAAGATTAATGCCACCGCTTACGTCCCACAAAGCCGCTAAGCAGGCGTGGCGAGATTTATAGCCATGTTTAAGAAAGTCGGGGAACATAATCAGGATTCAAAGTTAAGCCAGATTACCGTCGTTGTCGAGTTTAGATTGGTAAAATCTGCCGCTTTTGTTATATAGATGAACTTTCGTAAACGTCAGTTTGTTTGCATTTGTATAAGCACAAAGATATTCACGCTGTTTGACTTGTAAATATTATATTGTATTTTTTATTAAGAAATGTACATATTGTTTAAGATCTTCGCTGGTAGCTCAAATGACAAGCCAAAATGACCACGAATAAATTGATGTTCATGAGATATAGCAAAGACAGAATTTGGGCTGATATTCTATTCCGGCCTACCCCAGTACATATTTGTTGTCACGTTTTTAATAAACGTTTTATTTTTCTTCTATTTATAGCATTCCACAATACGTTTACCCATCTACGTACATGGCCACAGCAGCAGGACCTAGCATATTGACTAATGCGGCTCTTCAGCAATCGCCATTGTCTCCAACACCGGGACAGTACATAGATTACTCCGCCGCCTACGGCTCGCAACTCGCCGCCGCAACCGGATTTGAAGCCACTTATCCTTACGTAAACGTATCCACTGCCGGACTGATGGCCGCCACAACGCCGTATACATACGCAGTCCCGCAGCAAATCGCCGCCGCTTCTGGTCATGCATTCTACCAACCCCAGCAGCTCCAGGAAAGGATGCAATGACGTCCGAATAGCGGTAGTCTTTTACAAGTAGTGCACGGAGCAAAGGATAAAAATGGAACCGAGTTGTTTTACGAGCGGTTTCCGAACATGTGATTTTAAAAATCAAAAGAGGGGAAGACAAACTGACATATAAAAAACATGGAAAGCGTATTTATTTTATGTAAATATACAACACGGTTTCTCTAATGAAGGTCGCCGTGTATTGCAAAAACGGTCTTCGCCTCTCTATGCAAAAGACGTTGTTACTGTTTCATTTGTAAAAAATCTATTGTTATAGCATTATGAAATATATGAATTTCAATTTTTTCTTAAACGAAGGTTAGAAAGATAAATATGTTATGGTCAACGCGGAAGCGTTTCACTTAAGTATTTTATGGAACGGCAGTTTTGTTGTAAATGGCGTAAGTGTTGATTGATTGGTCGGCGAGACTGAAAGTTATGTTGTTGGTGGTGCCCATCCATATAATACACGTGAGGGGGGTATGCGTCTCAGAAGAATGTCACGTGATTGTTCTTTCTATTCAATGCTTCATGAAGCTATATATTTATTAAATTATATTATGTAAATTTATATTTTCAACTCCACCCGAATATCCGTCCAAGATTTACATAAGCTACCTTGCCGTTCGTTACACACACACACATATATGTTTATGTATCAGTATCATTGTAGGTTACGGTAGAGAAGGGTTTTTTATATTTTCGTTTGAAAGTGAACCGTGTAAGTCACGTGTCCAGTCATGATGATGTCATAGATGTTACGTCACGTTGGTCACATGTTTGTAAATGGTTAAAATGAATATTCGGAAGAAATTTTTTAAAAAGTCTCAAGAGTAAATGCATGGATGGATTGTAAATACAAAATTGTAGTTTAGTCTATTATTGTACAAGTTAACGTTGTAAATAATGTTATATGTAGTTTTTGAAAACATAATTTATGTAATTTATTACTATTTAATTCCCAAAGAAATCTGCCTAGTATTTAATGTGTTACTCTATCATTTTAAGTGCTAAACACTTTAAGTATGCTTTTATTACCCTACAGCTAGCAAGAAATAAATCCTTAATTCAGTCTATCTATTTTTTTTTCTCGAAACTAATGCACTTTGTGCTTCAACCATCGTAGCTTACTTACCTAGAATTAGATCTATTTGCTATCGTCGTTATTTAGATTCATGACGTTTCAACACGATCAGTATTCACCTTTTCATGGCCACTTTTCATTTTCTAGGTCAAGGTCGATCAGATCACCAATAGCCTTGACCTGGTATGGCCAGCTAAGGGCATCGCCGCAAAGTATTATTTGAAACGCACCTTATCATCTATTGTTTAGTACTATTTTATTCACATTTTTATTTTCACCTTCAATACACATCACATCATGTAGTTTTATACGAATCTCACCGCTATTTTAGATAGGAAGTAATTATTTTAGGTGTAAGGGTATACATGTTCATATGTAGAAAAATACTAGAACCGATTTCTGTGCTCGTAAAACGAGGGAATTTTTCATTGATTGTTGTAGCTCTCATTGTAAGCATTGTGATCTATATATAGCAACATTTCTATTTATAGTTTTGTTCTATTTATAGCATTGTTATTTTAAGCCATTTGACTTACCCTGTGTATGTTGTTCTTTGCTGACAAAGTCTAGAAAGTGTTTTCATCAGCTATATCATTTAAAGGCATTCCAACCCCATTTGATACTAAACAATTATTTGGACAAAAATCTCAGGAAATATTTTTTTATTTCGTCTGTTGTTTTTTTAAATGATTTTTAAATACGCCATTATCACCAATGATATCACTGCGCGTGTGTTGGCATCCACTAGAACTGTCTTTTCTAAATTAGTTCTGTCTGCCTTTGATATATCTGGTTGAAATATTTTCTAGCAAGGAAATTACACCTAACGATGTCATATAATTATGTTGGTCGACGATAAGTCACGGACGTAGAGATAAAAAAACACATCCAAAATAAATCAGGATTAAACTTTATTATTTATAAAAGTATATATGTGAGCTCTTTAAACACGCACATATAGGGTCAGAACGATACGAAGGAGGAACAAAAACATGGTCTTTATTAGAAATGTGTAGGCCATTTTAATCTGTACAAAATTAAGTTTACTCACTTTGATGGAAGTCTCAGGTTCCACAGCTTTTATCCAACACGAACAAAGTAGTAATACAAGAGTTTTGTAATTTTTTAGAAAAAAATTTCGAAAACGTTTTTAAAGTTTTTTTCATTGCGTATTTAACTATTTTGTTATGAAGTTTATATATAGACATGATTTACTCCATCATTAATCTGTTAAGCCTTTTTGTCATCTCCGAGCAAAATGCAACGAATCAAGGGAAGTTACAAATATAAAAAAGTCAAATGCTTAGTTTAGTCAAGATCGTACTGTTATACTTTTTTTTATTTAGTAGTAAGTTGATTATTAAGTAGCATACTCATGAAATAAACCGTTTGGAATATTAAAGTAAGCATATTGCTCAAATGTAGAATATCGTTATTTATCGGATAAACTCGATAATCGCTACATCGATTGTTACGTTGGAGTAACGATATGTCTGTCAAAGATGTTTGTTTTAGTTTTGTTATAATTCCGACTGGTGATGTTTTGATATCAGACTGGTTTTCTGAAGGACAATGACGTCATTTTACAGCATTTTGACATCTCGATATTCATCTTGCATCGAATCAGACAAAAGTAGGCCATCATTTCATAGCGAAGTAGACCCGAGGATGTACATATATTTTAGTTATATTAGTATCTTCATACTTATTTAAATATTAAATTTTTCCAACAAGAATCAAAAGGTCACATGATTATATTTTCACGGCGGAATATGTTCCGGTGAAAGTTGTTCAACTTTGCTGTGTATTCTGTACATACAGAACCGAGAAAGTAGTTCGTATGTACGTCTGCGCATGTATACAAATACCCTTCGATTGAATGAACGATGACAGAAGAATTCATGTCTCAGCACTTCCATGATTCATTATATAAATAGTCAAGCAAAGTATATCATCATATCAAATGTTGTAACTATATCGATAAGATATTTATTTATATCGTTTAAAAACCGTGAACTTGACCATTCGTTAAATTCCGTACTTGCGTTAAATGCAATTCAAACAATTTTTTATATCTAACAGATTAATTATTTCGGTCTGTTCTTTAGGTAGTCAGAATATGAATTCGAACAAAGGTACGTTTTTTTTTAAAAAAAAATATATGTACAAAAGTGTATTTAATTTTTTGAAAACGGAAATTAACGAATGGTAATGACGTCACTCTTGCATCAAAAGATTCTCCGGAATCGCCCGATATGCATAATCGGCCGTTACATGATTCGTATATTTCGTTTAAATTTACCTATGTTAATTCATGAAGAACAAATTAAATCTAAACTAAAACTTGTTTTCTGTCTTTGTTTCTTTCCCAAGCCAGAAATTGGAATGAATTAAACGTCCACCATATTGCTATGATGTTAAATGAGCATAGCAGATTTGACCTTTTACCTATTTCGTTATTGTTTGTTGAAATAAGTACTTCTTTTATGAATAGTCCCTTAGACCGAGGTAGAACAAATGGTAAGACGGCCATTACAATTGAGGTTAGCGGTTTAATTTGGCATCATTTGCCTTTATCGATGTGTTACTTCGAAAAGTTGCGATTTTTAGAATAATTTATTTTACTATCAATATAGTCAAAGATTATATCTAAAGCGGGATTAAACACTGATATAATGTCACGGCTGACCGCAAAGAAGTTATACTCAAAGAAATCAAAAAAGAAACTAATGCATGTTTCAAATATTGTGTTTACAAGTTTTTTTCTGAAGAATATGTTTTGAAATATTTAATAAAGCTAGCTTTCAAATGATCATTTACCGTTGACACAATATTCCTTTATGAGTAGGTTTTCGACCTTTCTTAACAAATATTTTTAGTTCTTGAAACGTTCAACGAAGATTTAATAATAATGCAATTCTGTGGTTTACTTTCATGTTTTTAGCAAGAATTCTTTTTTTCTAGATCTTCCGTGGTCCACATGCTTTGAACTGTTTGTTTACAATGTAATAACCACCAAATTACCTCCCTTTACATTAAATAAGGACTGATCTTTGGGTGACAGTATTCGAATAATGTCTGTCGTTTTCAAACTTGTTTTTCTTTAATTT
>JAULCC010624433.1:0-10145 GCA_032358795.1 Nuttallia obscurata | reverse complement strand
ATAAGGATTATTGAGCTGGGTCTAGTAGTACGTGTCTTTCAATCAAGGGGACACAGGTTTGATGCCCACTGGCTCTATGATAAGGTTTATTGAGCCTGGGTCCAGTAGTACGTATCTTTCAATCAAGGGGACACAGGTTTGATGCCCACTGGCTCTATGATAAGGGTTATTGAGCTGTGTCCAGTAGTACGTGTCTTTCAATCAAGGGGACATAGGTTGGATGCCCACTGGCTCTATGATAAGGGTTTTTGAGCTGGGTCCAGTAGTACATGTCTTTCAATCAAGGGGACACAGGTTTGATACCCACTGGCTCTATGATAAGGGATTTTCGTTAACTGTTTAAAGAGCCACCTGCCTCCTACAAGTTTTAATGCGGAGATTTGTCACCTGTTTGTATGTGTGTGTGTGTGTATGTATGTGTGTGTATATGTGTTGTAAGTGTGTGTGTGTGTGTTTTTTTTCTCCTTATATTTCACTTAAATAGAGGTGATAAAAGAGGAACATAATTGAAATGTCTAATAGAGGAAGTCACGTCAACTAAACTAGTACTAGAGGTAATTAGTTATCTGAGAAGTGAGGAAAAAATGAGAAAAAGATGAGACCAAGATAATTAATCTCAATCTGGGTCAAGTGTTTATGATACAGTTTGCTCTTTTCAATCTTTCCAAATGGATCAGCCCACTTAATCAATTTTGGGACTTCATTTATAGAAACCTTGATTGTACACAACGAAGTGAAAGTTCAGAAATGAACCTTTCAATATGTGCCTCTGTGAAGGAAGAACCTTTACCATTATTTAAAAGAGCAGTTGCTGATCTCACAGTAATAACACAAGAAAAGTTTGGTGATTTTTTATTTTATAACATGAAACAATGCGTTGGTTTATTGCAGACAATATGTCTGACTAAAATCAAAGAACCCATGTTGGATACAGTTTATTTGTGATCAAAGATACAATATAACACTAAGCTACAGTACACCTTACTCTGACTAAAGCCTTATCCTTAATATAACCTGGCCCCCTGATTATAAAACTATTTTTCATGCTCAGCTCATTTTGAGCATGGAAATTAAATTGCTATTTTCAGTAGATATTTCAGATTAAACATTTTTCTCATGTGAATATAATCATGTATATACCCAATTAATAAGAGTTGAATATACATTTGAATCGAGTTGTTTGATGTTTTAAGAATTTAGAATTTAAGCTGAACCTGAGTTGAGCACAAAAAAGTCTTGGGCCTGTTCTCATAAATATTGTTTTGTTTACTTGAATTTTAAGTCAGATCAAGACCTATAACAACTTTTCCAGTTTTTAATGGTGGAGAAAGTCACCTGACCTTCCCTGAGCTGACTGGGTAGTTTTCTCACATGAAATGTTTTATCCTGAGCCAAGATTAAAACCTACAACCCTACATAGGGAAATGACCAAGGCAGCCATGTAAGCCCTCCCGTCATCATTGTAAAACATTTCCAAAGGTAAAATTTAAACAAAAGGGCCATGACGGCCCTGATGGCAATCACCTGAAGATGGCAGCCATTTCTTTTTATAAACAACAGGTAAAAAATTTATAAATATATAAGTGCATATATCTTAGCTCTAGCTTAATGGTTTCAGAGATGATTAATGATGGCACCCAAAAAACGCATGTATAATTATTTTCAAATCTGGCCACTATGTTTGATGAAGAATATTTAAGTTTTCATTATATAAATATAAGTAATATTCCTGTAAAGTTTTATTAAAGTATGCTTAGCCATTTATGCGATGTTGTTGGTAGCAAATGTTGACGGACAGAAGATGGACGAACAGACAAAGCCAATCATGAGCCTATGGCACAGGTGAGCTGGAAACCAACAAACATTTTACTTCTATGGATTAACAACCTCTCTACAACAATAGTATCTTCCTACAAGTTGTTTTGTAGAGGTTCTACTGTACTTGTTGTATGAAACCAGTCATGGCACAGAAAAAAACAACAGAAAGACAAAGTTCTGTAAGTGTTCTATCTTTATTATACAAAGGTGCATCTGTAACATATAAATATACAGTTTGTCCCTACAAATGCTGCTAAAATAGCTGGAGTTGTTTACTCACAAATCCTATCCAGCGCTATGCAGACCAAATTGCTCTATAACTGACCTCAAGGCAAAATTCATGGATATTTACTTGTTTTAATGAATTTGTTTTAGTAAATAAAAGCAATAAGTTGTGTATTGGGATACTGTGGATAATTTCTTTGGTCTCAGTGTCAAGAGCCTAGGATGGATTAATCCAAGCCTTCTCTGTCCCTAAACAAGCCCTTTTACGATTTTTGATATTTCATGTTGCTGGTTAAGGTCATAGAAACTCTTATAGTCAAAACCCGGAGATTTCCCCATCGTCTGGGAGAGGATCTTTTAACCAATATATCTTTGTAAATACTATTTGGATTAATATTTAAAGCTTATAAATCAATTATCAATCTATATTTATTAACCTATCTGAACTGAAACATTTGTTCTGTTAACCTTAAATATGTTGTGGTATTGTGACAACAGGTGCGTTTCACCTAACTACATTTGTACAAGAAGGAAATTATTTTTACTACTCTTAAAAGAATTGACCCCAACAACATAATTATGGTTTACAAAACAATTGTTTTTGTTTAGATATCTTTATAAATATATTGATACTAGATTTATAAGCTTGAAATGCTAATCCAATGAAAGTTTACAAAAATACATTGATTTAAAGTTCCTCTCCGGCATTGATGAGGAAACCCCAGTGTTTTTACTATAAGAGTTCCTCTGACCCTAACCAGCAAAAATAAGTATCAAAAATCATAAAAAGGCTGTTTAAGGGACAGAGAAGGCTCAGATTACGGAAGGGTCTGAGCTAAGAGCCCTAGCACCGAATTTAAACCTTCCAAAACTGAATTGCAACAATGGATTTCACCTTAATCATGTGATTTGTTGTTAATGTGTTTTTGAAACTTGATACAGTTATCAGCTGACAAAGACAAGTCTTGAAGTATGTCTGATACGATACTGTAAATGCACAAAATGATGTCATAATCATAAATAACAACTTAATATACCAATACAGTATAGTTGAGCTCAAGGTTGGAACAGTGACAGCCACACAGACTCACTCTGTTCAACTGTTGCTACAATGAACTGATGCCAAGTTCAATACTTTATAGGATAACCCCTATAACTGATATCTGCTCATTTAAACATGTTCAATCTTATAACACATTTGCATCTTGTACAAAGCTAAAAACCCTGTAATTATTTAATATGCTACAATGCACACAGTCTAGAGTTTAGATGGGAGATTTCAAAGCGAATACTGATATTCATAGAAAAACTGAAGGCAAAGACTGCTTGGCATCGAATTCTTTGAATACCTTTCAAGCCAAAACAATATTATAAGCTCACATAGTACATTTACCAACAACTAGTTCATATTAGTTGATGACTTTTAGATGTATTGAAAGACATCTTGATTACCTTCAGAGCCAATTTGATAACAAGTAAGGCATAAGGTGATTGGTCAGTACCACATATTCCTACCAGAACATCAGACTATCTCTTAGTTTTTTTTAAAAAGAATTTCGTAATGCCTTCTAGAACAAATATTTCAATACAGGAGGTTGTTTACCTATCCTATCTTATATAGAAGAATGTAGAATAGCTTTACACTTAACCCTCAAATAGTGGATATCTCTCAGTCACACATGCATGTCATAAAGCTGCACATGTTACACTAATATTAATTATTGGGATTTGATACTGACCCTCTATGGAAATATGTGGGGTCATTAAGATCTATAGGGGCGAGGCATAAGCAGAGTCCCCTTAATTATCTTACTGACCCCACATACAGGGTCAGTATCAAATCCCAATAATTGATTTATTTCGCTGACCACTTGCACTAGTAAAATGATAACAGTTGTAGATCTATAGTGGGTAACATTAATTCATTTTACACTCAAATGACATCATAAAAATATGACATCATTTGTCAAGTCATTTCAAATCTTTACTGACCCGACATGGAATATTGTAGGGTCACCACGTGACAGGCTTTTACCAATGAAATTGCTCGAATTTTGTGGGAGGTGAAATAAAGCAGTTGGCTGACCTTCAAAGAATGTCAGAAGACCACTACAACAAAACATGGCAACAAACTCACTGCAAGCCTAATAACAGACCCATTATGTGGCATCTCTAATAGATATTCTCTCATATTAAGTACAAAAGTACAAAAATAGCTTCAATGTCAAGCTGAAATTTGAATTGAATGTAAAATGACTGAATTCATTTGGTAAACATTTACAGAATGATTTATTTTAGTAAAGATCTATCTAACACATTCACCATCAACAGAACAAATGCTAGATTATTTATAAAACACAGAAAAAACGTAAGAAAAAACTGATGAACCTATTTTGCTCCAGTGATGCAAACCATTGTTTTACATTTTTAAATAGTAAGTTTTAGTGAAGGTTTGTTTTCAATGTCTGCTCAAGTAAGTCTACTGAAATTAACATTTACACATAACCCATCAACAGTGTAAGGTTTAGCCCAAGATTTGGTAGTAGGAAAATTAGTACAGCACAGAAATGTCCTGGTTAGCCTGAGTGTGGTATGGCATCTGAACATGACACACTTTTAACATGGGAGATCCTCCACCAATCTATAAACAACCCCAAAAACTAAGCAGCAAATTAAATGAAAACTGACAATATTTTTTTTTCAATTTTGATCTACTGTTTAATTCTATTTGGTAATCAGTGAGTAAGAACACATGAGCATAGGGAACAAGTCTCACATTTTTAAGGGGGTACAGTACTGTATTACTAATGATAACATTTATGGCATAGCAGCAATATGAACATGATGCGTTGTAGTAGTAGCACGGAAAATGAATACAGGTATTATGATATGATATAGACATATGGCAACTAGCAGAAATACATCACTTTCTCTCCTCTGAGATGATGTGATGTTGACACTGATGTTATGTCTTTACAACATGGTGTATAAACATTTTCAGTTAACAACAGAACTAAAATACAAAAAGTCTCAACAGTTTTTATCTAATGTATCTGTGTACATTTACCTGATATAAAGCATGTTCTTTCCTGACCAGTTCTAAATATTCGATCATTGAAATGATAAGGCTTATTTTCAAATATTGAGTGAGGGGAAAATGTTGCATGAATTCACATTACAAAAACCTTATTAATAAAAATCTTGAATTCATTCATTCTTGGAAAGGAAAAAAACATCCTGAAATCAGCACATATTAATCAGAGATGCAATACCAATTTTTTTCAATTTTGATAACAGAAGCACTTCCTTATCAGACAATACATTTTCAATCCAGCGAGATCATCTGACCTACATTGAAACCAAACTCAGCTGAGCAATATTTAACTAAAACATTGAACATAAATTACCCGTACAAAATACTGGCACTAGCAAAAATACACTGTTCAAATAGCCAGTACCAATTCTGAATACTGAAGGGCCGTTCAAAAAGTCCTAGATAGGATTTTATTCTTATTGTTTTTAAATACTGGCATCATATTAAGTTCACCACCTTGTAACATATTGTAAATGTATAACATTGTAATGTTATATTATTTAGTGTAATAATTCGTGGGAAACCTATTTTAATCATTTCTCATGACAAATAATAAGGTTCTAATCAATCACCAATGTTTTGTATAATTTGAATGCAATTCCCCTCCATTGCCAGCAGTAGGTCAAAGGTTAGCAATAGTCTAATGTCTGAGATGTAAGGAGGGTATACTGACCAGTATAAGTTCACTCTTTGAATGGTCAAAGAACCAATGGCGCCTTCCACTGACCTTTCAAGACATCTTTTAAAAATGTTTTTTTTAGATCTGAGCTTTACATAGTGGCCAAACTTTCCCAAACCAACCCTCTAACAATAGCCTAAGATTGAACATAGCTTGTATGAAATAGTTCAAGATTGAACTAATCTTAAGGTTCATATAAAGTGTAAATAATCAATAAATATAATGAGTTTGTGTGCAAGATTAACAGCAATTAATTGTTATAACTTGGATTCCAGGCTAAATTGGAAAATGAGTAGGTACCTTTGCCATTTCTAGTCTTAGAACCAATTCAATTAAACAGTAATTAACTCTTTAAATAAAGAACAAGATCTGATATCACTCAACATCTATCATTCATCAGCCAAAATAATGTAAAGTCATGGCATTTGAGTACAAATAATTGGAGACTAAAGGTAAATCAAAATGATTTTGTCAAATTCATGCTGTGATACATGCTTGGTGAATTTGAATAAAACATTAATAAAACATGCTAAAGAGTTAATAGAAATAATCAGTATGTCAGAAGTAACTCCTAAAAACAACGGGCACAATTCACACTTAATATTAATGTCTTTTTTTTGCGAATGATACATGTATTATAATAGAAAACAACAGTTTATAAATCCTGAAAATTAAGTTTCCAAAATTTGGGACACTTTCTGAAGCTGCCACATTCAACACTGGGAAATTTAATGTAATAACAACAATACTTTATAAGTGACTTAATGTAACACAGTCTTATTCTTTATATACACATGCAATCACCATCTCTTCATTTCCCTATACCCTTCAAGGTCTGACAGGGGGTCAGTTTTAAAACTTGTGGATCTGTTTAAGTTCATTACATTCATCTTTCAGTACTTCATGCAGATTTACATCACTGAAATATTGTTTGTTTGTTTCCATCAATTTTAGGTCTTTTATTTTATTGTCTATGGAGTGTGTATGGATCTGTTATCAGAGTGTGCCGAAAGTATTACTCATATGCTAATCTGGATCTGAACTGCTTTCATTTCATCTACTGTGCCTATATTCAGTGAACTAAAGGTTACACACAGATCAGTTTTTATCATATTCTATAATTCTGTTAAAAATCATCACTTAAATATTTATCTCTATAGGTTTATATGTACTGTTTTCATTATATTTCTTTAATTAAAATTTTATTTCCACTTCTTCAGAAATATTTCAATCATTTAAATGATGCAAAAAATCATCAACTAACAATTATAACATGAAATTTCCATAGTTAACTAACAAGGTACGTTTGGCTTTCTGATGCCAGTCCATAATCTCTTTATCCTCAATGTGACATTGCATATTTCTGCTACTACAATACCCTTAGGTCAGTCTCTCTATGAAACATTCACTCTCTCAATCAACTGTTCATGTCCTGGGTGAGTGGCTGGGACTGGAGGATGGCGACGGGGAGTTCCAGGTCTCATGGCTAACACCAGGAGCTAGGTGAGTTATCTTAACGTGTACGGCCTGCTTCTTGACAGGGTTGAAGGGCAGTGGGATGAGTTTATAGGATACATCATCTCCTTCTTTAGGAACAAATTCCCCATCAATGCTGAAACAGATACAATTACAGTCAATGTTTATTCTCAACCCATACAGTAGTCAACACCCTCAGATTAGAAGGCAAACTCAGAAGCTATGTTTTATGTACAAATTAACACATGATATGATTCCTTCTTATATTTCTGTTTAAACAAACACCTTGTATGTCTAGACAATTCATGTGTCTGTTTAATTTAAACTAAAATAGAGGAGAGAAGTACAGACTTATTTAATCTTATCTAGTAATCATTATAAAACAAACTTTCCTACAATGGTTTCACAAAAAATTAATAAAAAATAACCTGTTGACCTCAGATTTTACTTGACCCTTAAATTTCAACATGAACTCTTCCATTGCTTGCTTACAGATCAAACCATTTTATTTTTCAAGGTTATTTTGATGCAACAAATTTGTGCAGTGTCAAACAATAAAGACATACTGATCAGTCAGCTTAGTCCCTTGCTATTTGTTTCTAGCAAAGAAATGGTTAATTCCATCTTACAGTCATGATGCTGGCAATGACCAAGGAATTTCTAAAAAGAAGATTTTGAAAGTTTTTCTTTATGGTTGCCATGGTAACCAGAGTTTTGCATGGAACTATTATTTTTAAGGAATCTGAAAGAGGACTAGCTATAAAACATTCCTGGGAAATTTGGTTAAAATTGGCCATGCAGTTTAGGAGGAGAAGTTTTATGAAGGAAAATGTTGTACGGACCTTCGGGGCATTAAAGAAATGAAATCCACCCAAAATGCAATAGAAATACCTGCCAACAACATTTATCAATTGTGTTCTCATAATGGTCAGTGGTACCACAGGCAGTGGTGAAAATGTTCAGTTCTCTTCAGTAGCTGCATAAATCAAGGTATTATTACCATTTTGCTGATGAAGTCAATCTGTATAAACCAGAGATAGATCTTATCCCCAGCTGGGGAGAAAGGATTTTCAATCTGTAACAGAGATGTCCTAGACAAAACACATCTGTCTGTTATTTATAGGGTGTTGGGACACGGAATAAAATTAGGAAGTTTATGATATTGACATTGACAAAATAGTTGGCTGATCAATGACTATATAGCTGCAACGCAGAAACAGTCTACATATGAGGAAAACTGAGAGGCAAACAGACAAGGAACCATACAATTTTCAAACAGTCCTGATTTAAATGAGGCCCTATTTTAGCAGTGTTCTGAAGGTGTTCTAACTTTTAAAGTCTGGTGTCTTTCACAGAAAGCCAGAGGTCTTCATTTTACTTATATTTGGTTTGTAACTCATTTAAATAGTACGTCACTTAGCATCACACTCATGACAAGTGATTTCGAGTTAAATCTTGTCATAAATAGACCAGACCTTACTCCGGGTCTACAGTGCAGAAAACACACCCTCCACCTCACCCGGATTTGCCAAAAGCAATGTATGAGAAAAAATTCTATGTTTTTCAAACTTAACTCTATAAATGTATGATGTTAAGAGATAAGATATAAATGCCTGTTTCAAGGTTTGTATTGCTTACATGTTTGGAAGAATTATTTCAAGTTGAGAATATTTTAAGTAAAGAACATAATGTTATACAGTATTATCCAAAACATCTTGTGTATGATACTGAAGTCACTATTGTGTTTACCACCTTCAACAAACTGCCAGAACACTATTCTTATTTGTTTGTTTAAATTTAAAAATTTTTTTTTTTTAATTGACATATTTATATGTATATATATTTATACATGCCGTAATATGTGATATACATGTGATATACACATATGTATGGTGTGTAAGACTTTTATTGTCTTATCCTCATACAACACATTATTGGAACAACTGAGATACTTACTCTGATATGTGTACAAAAAACTTGTCTTGTGTTTCTTCATTCTGAATAAATCCATGTCCTTTTTGTCTACAAAACTCCAACACTCTGCCCTTGTACGTTTTCCCTTTCAAAGCTTTTTCTGATCTACAACAGAATTCAACAACATCTAATTAACCATCTATGTCATTAAGTAATAACATGATTCTATGAGTAGGGTCCTGTGGTGTAATATTGTTAGTGTTCCCCTTATATTATCCTGCGGTTGTAAGTTCCCAGTCCAGTAAAGTACAGTGGAAGTTTTGTCTAGTGTGTACAGATGTGCAATTTTCTTAAAATGTCTCTTTATGTGATAAGTAGAATCTTACCAAGGCTCTTGTTATATATTTCTAGTCAACTGGTTTCATGAATATGATATTGAATAAACACTGAATGTAAGATCCTCTATATATGTCTAACTGGTATTTTTTTATCTAAAAAAAATCTGGGTCAGAAATTCAAACTCTTTCTGAAGATATTTTTCAAACAGTCCTCAGTGCATGACAATCTACTTAAAGTGCATTAATTCATATACACACAAAGCTGTTCATGAGGCAACTACATAAAGCTTATCTAAAGTAGGCGTGATGACAACTAACAACATATAGCTTTACAGCTATAAACAAACAGACCCCAGCTCCTCCAGTAATAGACATTTAGTTCTGTAGATATTGGTAACACACATAACACAGTGTATATCAGCAGTCCATCAATGTCATTAAATTGAGGAAATGTTACAGTCTTAGAGATATCAATTTGTGATACACATAAAATGCTTTTCCCAAAAGCAAACCTAATAATGGAATTTGTTTGTTTGTTTGTTTGATTAACGTCACTTTCTGCCAGCTAGGGCTAATGGACGTCCCAGAGAGAGGGAAGCGG
>JAULCC010624422.1:0-10145 GCA_032358795.1 Nuttallia obscurata | reverse complement strand
TGGGCGATTCTGGTGAATTTTAAAATCTAGACAGACGACAGTTTAAGCAAACGACTTTTTTCAGCAGGCTGAGGGTTAACGTCGCTTAAACAGTATTTCAGTCATATCGCGACGTCCAGCTCATAACAGGGGGAAGGAAGACCCCGGGGACCTCTGTGCACTATTTCAGGCACAGTGTGCACCCGGATAGAAAAACCGACCTTCCGCAAGTCAGCTGGAAGGCTTCTTCACTTGGAAATCCGAAGTGCTCAAACCGGGATTCGAACCCACAGCGGTGGGGGGGGGGGCTGAGAGATTGCAAGCAAACGACTATAACCAGTCGGCCACGGAGGCCCCCTGTTACATTTTAATGTAAGGCTAAATTAAATGTAACAGTTAGAATAAGGTACAAGTAAATGTTCTTTAACTGAAAGACAGATAAGTGCACTCCTAAGAGTTAGTTTAAGCTGATTGTTAGTGTTCTGATAGTAAGTTTCTTTTTACAAATGGCGGATGTAGTTGGTTTGCGATCAAACGTATCGGTTTATGTTTAATTTCAGTAATGTTCTATTTACATGGAAGGAATTAAGAGTATATATGAAAACGTACTTTTTTTAATGCAATTTAAATCGTTTAAACGCAATACGTGAGTCAACCAGTGTGTCAATACGTGAGTCAACCAGTGTGTCAATACGTGAGTCAACCAGTGTGTCAATACGTGAGTCAACCAGTGTGTCATTCATATGTAAAGAGAAACATGTTTGGTCTTTGAATGACGTCAGGGAACCAAATTCGTAAGAAACCAATATAGCATATTCCTTGATAAAACTTAATTCTTTTTCAATAATAATTCGTTCAAACGATTCCAAGCTTTAAAGCGACTGGATTCCAACTTTGGTTAAATATTTCAGAAGTTACAAAACATCTGCCAAAGTTCGTAAATATGAAAATATAATGAATGTAAGGGATAAAACTCTTTACAATAAATGTGCATTATTTTACACTGAGTCACTATAAACATGCTAAAAACGTCTACACCGTGACAAACATGGTAAGTTTTAAAGGTAACATTGCTAATTTTGAGTGGCTTTTTGTAATTATTACCACAAGTTCCACTTCCAATCATAGCGCATCCATGTTTCCTGAATATATATCAATCAATATTTCCAAAATTTGTATCATACAATGTGTACAGTCATTTCTGCATTGAGATGGACCTTTTTGCCATCTCTCGCCCACAAACACGCATACACCTTTTTGCCTTTGCTTTTTGCCGTTATATTCGCACTTGTAACCTTTTTTTGATTTATTTCTAGTATAGTATAAACCTATACTTGAGTCTTTTGACAGAGCTCTAACCTCAATCCAATCTGAAATCATTACTAGTTATAATGATGTTTTTATTTGAAAGGCTTTCCCCCATATCAATGATGAAAATAATGAGTACTTAATGGTTTCTTTTAATTATTATAAAGTCTTAAGTTTTGTTTGAGGTTAGGCGCAATATCACCTTAACTAAGATTACTTGCAAATCACTTTATCCATGTTTAATTTTTTTTTTTATATTTTAATACTTCAAAACCCCAGTATTTGAGAATTTGGTATCATATGTTGATGTAAGGTATGAAGAGGGATGGATCCCCGACCCTCTCATACCGATGACGGGGACAATAAATGGGCCAATTAGTGGCTGAAAAAATCATTTCCAACATTTTTCAGATATTCGATATCCTAGGCCATATCAGGAGTGCAGTAGCTGTAATATTAGAAATACAATGTCACAGTAATGGATCTGTCTGATGGATTATTACTTGTGGGAATACAAAGTTGAGGCAGTATAAACTTATGAACGAGAAGAGGAAACGCGCTTAACTTATGTTCAATGAAGTCGTCACTTTTGGTGTGAAACCTAATTATTCTTGCATATCTAAGGGTGGATACATTTAACGAAACAGTTAAACTAAAACGAAAGCCAACTGCTATCCATATATACAAGTCTTCTTAATATGCTTCAAGTTGTTATAGGTCCGGACATCTTCGAAACTTCATTCTGATATGAAAAGTGATACACGCCAAAATATTACCGGTCATCCAGTTGTCTCACTTATAGAAAATAGGCTTTTGCAAATATTGCAACAAAGCGAAAGCAAAATTTTGCATAAACAAAAAAATGAATGCGTGAAATATTACATCATCCTCACATAATATTCGCATATAAATGTTTTTTCCTTTATTCGTTCTTTAACGTCCATATTTCCGGGAAAGAACTTTGGTTTGGCCGACTTCTGGACGCCGAATTTACTAGTAAAATATCAATTCGCGCATACGGTTAATTTAGGGAATGTTGTACGCCTTTTTTACTACAACAGGACAAAACGTTTTTCCACAAAACTGATGAATAAGCAGAAATCCACAAGAAAGAAAGACAAGTCCAACTGTTATGGTTTAGACCAATAAAAGTAAGACAATTCCGTTGATAATGATTAAGACCAATAAAAGTAAGACAATTCCGTTGATAATGATTTAGACCAATAAAAGTAAGACAATTCCGTTGATAATGATTTAGACCAACAAAAGTAAGACAATTCCGTTGATAATGATTTAGACAAATAAAAGTAAGACAATTCCGTTGATAATGATTTAGACCAATAAAAGTAAGACAATTCCGTTGATAATGAACTAGACCAATAAAAGCAAGATAATTCCGTTGATAATGATTTAGACTAATAAAAGTAAGACTATTCCGTTGATAATGAATAAGACCAATAAAAGTAAGACAATTCCGTTGATACGGATTAAGACCAATAAAAGTTACACAATTCCGTTGATAATGATTTAGACCAATAAAAGCAAGACAATTCTGTTGATAATGAATTAGACCAAAAAAAGCAAGACAATTCCGTTGATAATGATTTAGACCAATAAAAGTAAGACAACTCCGTTGATAATGATTTAGACCAATAAAAGTAAGACAATTCCGTTAATAATGAATTAGAGCAATAAAAGCAAGACAATTCCGTTGATAATGATTTAGACCAATAAAAGTAAGACAATTCCGTTGATAATGAATTAGACCAATAAAAGCAAGACAATTCCGTTGATACGGATTAAGACCAATAAAAGTTAAACAATTTTGTTGATAATGATTTAGACCAATCAACGTTAGATAAATCAATCGGTTATGATTAGACCAATAAATGTATAACAATCCCGTTGATTATAATTAAGACCAATAAAAGTAAGACAATTATGCTGGCAATGATTTAGACTAATAAAAGTAAGACAATTCCTTGGTAATGATTCAGACAAATAAAATTAAGGCAATTCCGTTGATAGGGTTTAAGATAAAAAACAGTAAGACAATTCTGTTTATAATGTTTCAGACCAATAAAAATAAGACAACTCCGTTGAAAATGATATAAGCCAAAAAAAGTAAAATGTCCCAATTTATAGCCGATTGTTCGAGTTTGTAATATATGTGCGTTGTTGTAACCGCATGAAACAACCATATAGTTCTTATGCGTATTATTTCTGGTTAAAGTCACAATAAAGCCCAAAAAGTGTTGAAATCGCGTTATTTAGTATCTGTGTGAAAATAAACTATCACTGAACACGTGTAGTTTACTATGTGAAAGTCCATCCACTATGTGTAATTTTTATATCAATGTGTTTGGTTTTTTCCTGAATTAACTGTCATAGTAGTCCATGGCTGTTTACCTTCCGCAGTTCGTAAGGTGTGGCTAAATATCACGTGCGCATCTCGTGATGCAAATGAATCAATTTGTATCTTTCAATGTGTATCCATATGCGTGTGATGTCAACCGCATGTGTGCATTTTATGCGTTATTGAGCAATGAAAGATTATATATGAGGTGTTTTATTTGTTTCGAGAGCGTTAAAAACGTTAGCGATGATGTGCTGATAAATACTCGATGTTATGTTATTAAGTATCGTAAATTAAGAAGTGTAAAAACATTTTAGATGCCCAATATTGTTATTTACACCTCGTTTGATCTACTTAAAGAAGGAATTAAATCATTGCGTAATTGAGCTTCATTTTTCCGTAAACGGTGTTCTCAATACAACAGGGGATATTGCTTGTAAACTATCGTAAGCTAAATGAGACATTATCAAATGTTGCTTTTGTATGTTAACATAAGCTATGTTTTTTCGTACTGTTTTTTCTTCTCCCCCACTTTTCTTTGCCTTTTTTGCCATTCACTGATGACGATGATACCAGCATAAAAACGAAAAGGAAAAAGATCATTTCAGTAATTACTTATCTCTTTGAAGTTCCATGTTAAAAAAGTAAGAGGGTCAAAACGTTGATTGGTCTGTACCAAATCTGTCAGATAATTTAGATTAATTTGCGTGATTTTATTCGTCAGACAGTATGGTAAAATATATAGTTTCAAAAAGCAAAATTCAAAACGGAGAACAACAAATATATCTTGTCATAAATTTGAAGTAAACGTTTCGTCTTCTTTCTCCACTTTCCCGAAAATTTGAAATTAAAATAATCGGACACAGTTTATGAGATATACATAAAAGTTTTATATTTATACAACCATGCACACTTGAGAGATATAGTGTACAAACACTATAAAAACAGCAACTGTGGTGGTCGATTGATCTTTGTTAATTCACCACGCCTGTTAATTATATAACCGTTACTTTTGTTATGAGTATGATTGACTGTAATACATGTATAACATAATCAGATAGCAAATGCACTTTTGGGTATACTAGTGTTATATATGGCATAGCTACAATACGCATGCGCCAAATCGCGCCCAATCGCCCACTAAAGTTGGGACGGGTGCAAAGAGAGAAATGGATAGGTATAATAAATAGAGATAGCGAGAAAGTTGGCGCTGTAAAGTGCGGGAAGAGAGGACGGATGAAAGCTGCGGAGAGAAAGTTGAACAATTCATGTCCAACTTTATCTTTGTCACATTTCAGGCATATACGTTTGATCACTGTTGTGTTATTCAAGCGCCAAATCTCAATATGGAACGTATGATTGCCTGTTCGAATTACGATTTTGTATTTTTTGGTTAAGATAGACACTTTAGAAAATTTTCTAATTCTATATCAATTTTTTAAAAGTGATAGAACTGACTCTTGTTAGACTACAACATTGAATATATCTAGTTTTGTCAATTTTGATATATAAGACTTAAAGCGTTCTTTTAACCGTCAATGATATATTTTTGCTAGAACTCTTTGCTTGGTTTAGTCATTCATTAATTTAACCTGTCTACGGAGTTTGTTTTTTTTCTCTATCCATTACGAAATAAATGATTTATGAAAATTATTCAAATTCAAATTTTCGAACACTTGTAAACAGCCCTGCTCAACAAAATGCACAATTGATATCTCGTTTTATGCGCAAAATACTGTTATACGACAGCCTCATTTCATAAATTGTATGCATTGCATAAGAGAAATGTAAGTGAAATATTCAGAAACCAGGCAGAACTCAACTCCTCTGTATTTCTTTTAATTTATAAAGAATACATTTGAATTAAAAATTTTGCTTTAAGCTTTCAAATGTCCTATCTTTAACTACACATCGACAATTAGCAATTGTATCCATAAGCAAATTGTTTATGCCGGTGCGTAACAACGAAGTGAGTTATTTGCACGTTACCATAGTAACACAATATATCACATGACGTTGCTTATTTCCGGTGTAATATAATCATCACGTATTTTCTTATACAAACGACACGTTACACATAAGAACCGATTTACGCGACCTATTAGATGTAAAATTATTACAATGAAATATATATTTATTTATATATGTTTATAGATCTGATTATCATTTGATTTGATACAAACATATTTTTTACTTAAGTAATTATAAAATAATTATTATGTAAAATATCGAAATAAAATATGTTTAAACTAATTATATGTCACTCACTATATGTGTCAGAAAAGTTACCTTCTTTATGTATATAAGTGCAGTTACTTTGTACGTATTATCATAACCTATATCTATATGTTATAATGACTGATATATTTTTCTGATGTATTTCTGATTTTGTTTTATACTATTATGCGCTGTACATTTAAGAATTATATTTTATTTAAATCTGCATGTATTTAAAGAATCAAAACGAACTATGTTTTTATATATGTACATGCGCTCATAAAAAGCAGTACGTGTTAGTTGAGAAAATATATTCTCAAACGCATTCGTATTAACTGATTATTCATGCTTCATATAAATTAGTTTCAGATGTCCTTCGTTTTTATCCAAATTTTGTGATTATTTACAATTTTCTAACATTTTCATTTTGACCCCTTTCCACTTAATTGTTTATAAAACATTGTGCATTGAACTTCTTAATATGCGCTACAGCTTCGAGCCAAAAATATCAACTCCGAATTTATATTAATCAAAAACAAATGCACGTTTGAAATCGATGTAGAGTTTCTTTATTGTGCCAGAGATTTTACTACGGTTTTAACTGAAAGTTATTCTTACCAAAGGCATTCTCGTTCATTGTCTCAATATACTTGTATTGCACTTCACTTAATCTGAAGATGATAATTAAGCATTCTGGTGTGTTGTCTTAACTGGTTGTTTTTTTATGCCTTCTTTAACCCTTAGCCTGCTAAGGGCAACCGTAATAGAATTTACAAACAGCTGGGATCCAGATTAGACGCCGTGTAACTCGGCGTCTTAAAAGGAACCAAGCTATTTGACACTCGGTCACCTGTTTCCCCAAATATTTGGCGATTCTGATGAATGTTTAAATCCAGGCAGACGACAATTGAAGCAGACGACATTTTTTCAGCAGGCTAAAGGTTGTTACTGACCAATATTAATTAAAATTGTTATTTTTTAAACAACTTCTAACCGAAATTATTCTTCTGTATGGCATATTCAAATTATCCTGTATTGTCATTCATTCTACTTATCGTTGATGGTGTTTAATGGTTTGCCTACGTGTAACGTTGTGCAACGTTACATTCAAACAAGTGAAGCATGGTCGGTTAAATCTATTTACTATACCTTGAACCTCTTATACCAAATCCCCTTAGGCGAATGGGTAATATTCCTTCATAATAGGACCCAGGGTTTTGGAAATGAATATCACTTTTTCAATTACACCTTTTGCACAAATCACCCGGAGTTACTCAGGCGCTCGATATTGATTAGCAAGCGTTTAATGAAATTGACCGGAGCAACCTACCGCAGTATGGTCGTGCTTTGTCTGTTTTTAGTAACTTAGTGGGTTATTTTTTAAAACTTATTCAAGCGTTTGTTTGCTTCAGAGTCAAACACCAAACGACACTTTCTGTCAATTCTAATTAATTTTAACATGAACAATATACATGTATCTACTGGATTCGCGTCCTATAGACAAGAATGTTTGTGTAAATACTCATTTTAACAGAAATCTTATCTATCATCTGTCCTCAATGTCTGAGAACTAGAAATGTGCTTCGGTAAAAAAATAACACATGCCTAGGAGGGTGTTATGGGATTTACCAATCCTTCAAAAGTAATAACACACTTGGCGTAATATTTTTGTATTGCTACGATACGTACTCATTCTGCAAGTACTTATTTAACCTTTAGCCTGCTAAGGGCGACCGTGTTAAATTATGCAAATAGCTTGGATTCAGATAAGACTCTGAGTAGCTCCAGACCCAAGCTGTTTGACACTCGGCCAATTATTTCTAAAAATATTGGGCGATTCTGGTGAATTTTAAAATCTAGGCAGACGACATCCTTTCAGCAGGCTAAGGGTTAAACAATGCACTGTTACTGAAATGAGCTTGTTATTGAAACGATTGTGCTGATTTTGTAGGCGATGCACATTATAAATGTACAACGGCCTCATTTTATAACAGCTTTCAAACGAGCGCGATAAGAGCGTGTAACTTACTCCGAAATAAAGTTAAATCTTAAACCTCTGACGATCAATTTAAAAATGCCCTGTTACGTTTGAGGAATGTGACAAATCCTCAGCTCTACTTCAGTCTTGGCTTACTACGCGAAGTTATACTTATCTGTCAAAATTTAAACTTATTCGATCGTCACGTATCACAGTCAGCATCATGTCCAATGTTCAACTTTGCTTGCGAAGACCGTTATCACTACCTTTTTATTTGTCCTGCTTTCCAATTACCAAGAAAAATTATGCTACAACATTTAAACTCTATACACGAATTAGGCGAAATAACATAAGAAACCCTATTACTTAGCTCTGACGATCTGAATTATGTGTCAATAAACAGTGTACCAAAAGGTTTGAGTGACTTTTTGTTGTTGTTTTGTATTTTTCATATCCCCCATTTCTCATTATTTGACATATTATTAACTTACTGACTGAACATTTTTTTTTTATTTTGTCAATCACCTTCAGAAAAAATAATCACTTAGTTAAAAAATAAAATCAGAACATTTGCAATGCACTCTGATGTATTGTAAGAAATATACCAAATTGCAATATATACCTATGTGTGTTAAAAGTTATGCAATATGTACCATTTTATTTTCCGTAAAACTGCTGTGTTTTATGATTGTTACATGTTTCATAACTCTTGTACCTTCTGGAGAGAACTTAAATAGGCTTCGCCTGTTGTCCAATCCATTTCACTGAATAAAATAATGTATAAACCATAAATGTACATTCGAACCATAAATGTACATTCGAACCATAAATGTACGTCCTTTACTACAATAAAGCACTTTAACCTTTCATAATTTCTTATCAAGTTTTTTACGCTACTGCTTTGTTTTTAAGTTAATCAATTATGGGTGATACACCAAATAACGATACTGCTCTAATTCTTTTTTTTTTAATTATTACAGTCTATGTGTCCTATATAATTGTGGATTTGAATCTACTAGTATTTAATTTCACATGTAGTGCTCAGATGAAAAAATGCACTAGGTCTAACTAAGGTTAAGTAATAGTATAATACACGATTTCAGAAACATAGGTTGTTTTTCGTTAAATGCATTTTAACTGAGCGGAGACGTTAAGACATGCTGCGTTTTCTATGGGTTATCTCAGCAACAACACCCCAGGGGCCTGACAAGGACTCACCAAAACACTACCTAGACTGAACCAATTATTTTGATCTGGCCGAAACATAGAACAGTGTATTGCTTTAGGCATTCTTAACCGCTAATTGATAAGTCCAGTCACAGCGTAAATGCAAGTCGGTTTCGGGGCAGTGGAAACATTTATATAGTTGTTGTTCAATGCATTTCACATTTGTCATGTTTTCCTTTCACATTCTTCATTCTTCAAGAATAACACTTCAGAGGAGTTTTTTCACAAAACAACATTCTCATAATTGTTTATTTGTATAGCTTTTTTTATTAAGATGACACTAAATGCGTTACAAAGTTCACTACAAAATGTTTTACCCTGTGTACACAACTATATCAAGCGTACATTTATCGTAACAACTATGTTTTATCGTTATTGCACGAAGAATAACTTGCTGTTAAACTTTAGCCCGCTGAGCAAATGTCGTCTGCTTAGAGTGTCGTCTGCCTTTATTTTAAAATTCATCAGAATCGCCCAATAATTTGAGATATTATTGTCCGAGTGTCAAACAGCTTGGATCCTTTTTAGACGCCGAGTTACTCGGATGAGACGTCCAGATTCAAGATGTTTAACTCTCAGCAAATTCTTTTGCCATTAAGTGTAACTGTGAAGTTATAAAATGAGGCAGACGAATTACTGCGCATGCGTGGTATTGCCTCCGGCAATGAAGGGCTTAAACTAACTGACAAATGCCTCTTCTAAATTCATGTTGTTTCTTAAGCAAATGTGTTTTATTTCAATTTTAAATTTACCCTATTTCGCTGTACTTTAATTTTTGAAACAGTCTTTCGTTTTATAAGTAAATCGTCGTAGAAGTTATTTAATTAACATTTTTGCCACAAACTTAGAAAAATATCGTCCATTAAAATTACAATTTGTAGATAATGTTTCGCTTTATGAGTAAATGATTGAAAAATACATTATTTTTAACCCTTTTATTTCAACCTTAGCAAATGTCGTCAAATAAATGAGTTAATTTTATTTGCGCCTCTCTGAGTAGAGTTTAGTTTAAACATATTTATTTCACAAATATACAAAGTATGTTTACATAGACAACTCATAATACAAAAGTAATTAGAA
>JAULCC010624411.1:0-10146 GCA_032358795.1 Nuttallia obscurata | reverse complement strand
GCCAAGGCTCGTGCCATATGATTTAGTCAACTCGTTTCATAAAAATGATATTGAATAAACACTCATGTAAGATCTTCTATTTACAAGAAATTACATCCCGTTTTCGTCATTCATCAACATTCATTCAAGCCATAGACGACTCGGTGATAATTTTGCAAACAGTTTGAATCCAGATGAAAGCTGAGTAACTCGGCGTCTTATCAGGATCACAACTGTCTGACATCCTGATTCTGTTTTTCAACAAAAAATGAAAAAATATCCATATTGAACATTGAGAAAGACGAAAATATATGCAGACGAAAATTATTGGCGCCGAAAGGGTCAATCTAATTTAAGAAGTCAAAAAAACAATAGTTGAATACTTACATGCATCAATCCCCGCAGCGCACAGAAGCAGACAAATAAACTGGACTTTCATGGTGAATACACTGATCCAATAGATGAACAAACGGATGTTTAATAGTTACCGCACCAGAGGTTTAATGGCTGATGCGGTTACACTATTATCAATCAGCATAAACATAAGTTTCTTTGAGCATAAACGTCAAAATGATATATCAAACTTTAAATGTTTACACACAATGTTATTGTGTATTCACGTTTTACGAGACTTTTGTGGTTTTTTTGTTTGAGTGTGTGTGGGTTTTTTTTTGTATCGGTAAAAAAAAATAATTCGACGAAATCGGTAACTGTTGCTATACTAATATCTTTTCGAAGATTTTCTCTCAAGCTAACTTAACAGATTTAGAAAATGGACTGAACGCAATAGACTGATTTTTTTATCTGGGTTTACAAGTTTTAAAAATTAACAAATATATTGTTGCAAGGATTGTAGAATTGTTTATAATTTTAGAGTTTTGTGAATTTAGTCGCCCGCTCTTGCGCAGGTTGTCTTCTAGTATTTTTTTATGTAAAGGAAATATTTTGCTCGATTCGAAATAATTTGTCGATACAGTTACTCGAGATGAATCCTATAATTTATGCTTATATTCGCAGATGATATAGCTTTATTTTCATATTCGATGGAATGATATCCAAAGTTCAGTTCTATACACATGAGGCATAGTTGTGAATAAAAGCAATTCAGAAGCAATGACTTTTGAAAACGATCCAAAGAATGACAAAGAATGAATACAATGAATGTGGAAATATACTGTGACGGGGTAGTTTTAAAAGAGTCACTAAATTAACTTATTTGGGAGTCAATTTGCCTTAAGTGGAACATTTTATCTAGCACAAACAGTTTTGGCACAGAAAGTCATGAAATCATTAGTTCCCCTTAATTCACCTTTTGACCTTATTTTGCTTGTTTCTTTGTGTAAGGATTGTTTGACAGCTTGGTTTCTGTGAAATTGCATAATTGGTCTGAAATATGGGGATTTCAGGCTGGTGATGAAATTGAACGGGTTCTTATTTAACTTTTGAAAGCCTCTTTAAAGTCAGAATTAAAAATCAGTTTATGGTAAATTGATAGGTTTACACTAGCTGCAAGAAGGAAACTCCAGATATAAAATGACATAAAAATTGTAAAGTCAATGGACTTCTTAAAATAAAAATATTTTTGTTCCGAGATTGATGAAGAATATTTAGTTGTCAATTTATGACATAGGTTGTATTGAATTTAACGATTAATACTGGATTTGTTTTTGGTTATTTTGTTTCAGATTAAGAAATTTGTGCTGTGGCATATTTACGCTTATTGTTTCTGATAGATCTTAGCGGTGCTACAACGATGACATTAATACTGTAAGATTATCTATGCTTCAGTAAAATATAGCTTTCCTGGCAAACCTCCTCGACTCAACAAAAATCCTTAACTCCAACCAAAACCACTGCAAAATCAGGAAACAATGAGCTTAAACATCAGTAACATATAAAACTACCCTGTTAGCTCAGTGTATAAGGCCGGGGGTTCGATCCACCGTCGAGACAAACCAAAAGTTTAAAATTTGGTAGTGTTTCCCTCCTTGAAACTCACACATTTGAGTTAGCCTTACGACTGGTTCGTTAGTGTCAGAATTAAGTAACCGATCGGGGTTCTGTCACGCCGTGTAACAGTGCTATACACTGGGCACGTTAAATAACTAGAGAGTTCTGTATCTGTATTTGTTTCCTTCTCTCTCGGACGTCCACATACAAATAACTTATCATAATAGATACGTAAGATGCAATTTAAATCAATAAAACTGGTTTTTAATGGTCCCATGTTATCTGTATGTCACAGAATTAATCAACTTATGACGAAACAAAACAAAAACGATAATTACTTATTACAATAACTATGATGAAAAAATCTTTAATATTGCTTTGTTCTGTACCGCTTAATGTCCGATTAATTCACATGCTAGATGTTTATAGAACATGGAGCTTGCACTTAATTATAACGTCAGATACGGTCCATGTCATTTCAGATACTAGTCACGTCCGTGTTACACTGGACTTTGTCTGACAAATGTTTATGTTGAGTTCAAAGCTAATAACAAAAATATCCATAGATAATGACTAAGGATAATAACAAAAATATGCATAGATAATGACTTAGGCTAATAACAAAAATATGCATAGATAATGACTTAGGTTAATGACAAAAATATGCATAGATAATGACTTAGGTTAATGACGAAAATATGCATAGATAATGACTTATTGTATTATTAGTTTATTACCCATCACTACATGTAATACCAGATTCTATGATATAACCCTACTTCATGGACGTCATTTTTATCTGAACAATAAGATACACAAATGCCTGTACATACACACATCCACATACAGAAATTTTCTATGTTATCTTTGTTCGTACGTCTGTCTGTCAGGCCAGACATTAAGTCTCTGTCTCTTTATTCCAAATTTGTCTGTGCCTCTATGGGGCTGTATGTATTTTTGGTAGCCTTTCCGTCTATTTATCTATTTATTTCTCTGTTTCCCTCTCTTTTGCCCACTGTCTCGGTATAAATACTATGTTACTCACTCCAGTGTTTCTTATCCCTCTATCTCCCTCTCTTTCTCTCATATGTTCATTTGCTCTCTCTCTCTGTCTGTCTCTCTCTGTCTCTGTCTGTCTGTTTGTCTCTCTCTCTCTCTCTCTGTATTCTAGTAAACGTCTCCATGTTTGTAACGGCTCTACACGTATTAGATTTTTACCAAAGATTGTTGACAAGAATAGTCATTAAGGAGCTGGATACAATTGACATGTGTATTCACTGAGGATAAATAAATAAAACATAAAACAATCTCTAAACCCCCACCCCCAATCATCACACACACACACACACGCACACACACACACACACACACACACACACACACGGGGTTGATTACCAACAGTATACGTCAACAGGTGCACTAAAACTGAACCTATCAACGTACGTGTATACATTGCAACAGTCAATAAGCTGAAGTTAAGCCCTTGTTCACGTATATACATGTAATTAACCATTCCTACAACAAAAACTATAATAAAAAAGTATTACGATAATCCGCTTGTTCGGATAGAGGACTAATCTCGGTAAACAGCTTTTGTTGTAGGAATGTTTATACTGTATCTGTCGTGTATTAATCCGTGTACTGATCTTTCGGTTTATTTTATATTGATACACTTTAATGAAAGATGGCGGACTTGCAAACAGACTAATGATACCAAAAGACTGACACAGGGCATTTTCAGTTTCTGGCAATAAATTACTGAAAAGCTAAATTCTTGTCAGATATGTAGACTTCGTTACACTATAAGGCAGCGTTCGTTATAGAGATGTATTGGTGAAAAGTGTATTTTTATAAACAACACCATTGAAAAACACACACAAACAACCGTGAAAATAAGAAAGGAATACTCTGCACAATAAATGGTTGAACATGCTGATAATAAACTATACAATTTAGTTGTGTTTTAAAGGAGGTTTTAATTTGAACACATTACATCAATAGTGGCGTGAGTCCAGGACAGGTCAGCATGAGTGGTTCTGTTACACACAGCTCGAGGTCTAAAGTCTCAGTTTCGAGTCTTTCCACTATAGACGATGCTGTTTTCACTATGGTGGTTGCCATAGATATAGGGACGTCATACTCGGGATACGCCTACTGTTACAGGTATTTATTTTCTTCTTTACGTCCAAGCGTACCTTATGAATTTAGTTTGATTGTCTAAAGACGTTTGACATAATTTAGAGATTTCGCAAATGTCATTTACAATATGTTGGTCACACTAATGAATCTGTTTCAAAAAGAATGAACAGTCACAATTTTGATATTAGAAACTGTGAATTTAATCCAACCTCTTATGTCGCTGCATATTATGGTTCCGATAAAAGTGTATGTAACTTATCAGAATTTTCATTTATGCCAATTGATCTAGAAGAAAACACCTTTAACAGGATATGTAAAGAAACATATTGGATTCATAAAATGAAAACTTTAACGCCATGCGGTATGAACATCAAAGTAACATCAACAGTTTTTCTTTCCGGAGTTGTGATAATGCTTTGTATGATTTCGAGGTTAAATCTTGTCATTGAGGAATCTTTTTAACCGTAAGCTCTTGTTATTCTTCTATGTCCATGAAGCGACGTAATGCCATTTTTTGTCAACTTTAAAATGGTATTGCTATAACTTTTATAAGGATGAAATGCATATGTACTATAGGTAAGTTTTTCAGCAAGGCATAGCTAAAAATTTGATTCAAACAGTTGCTTCACCAACTCCTTCACTGCCTTATTCCGAGTTTTAGGTCACATGCAAACAGATTGGATCCGGGTGAGACGCCAAGTAACTCGGCCATTTTTTTTTGCCATACAATACATTTAATGAATCTGTGAAATTAAAAAATGAGGCAAGCCAAATATTGTGCATGCGCGGTATTGCTTCCGGCAGTGACAGGATTAATCACAATGTTCGTTTATAGATTTAAAAGTAAGGCTTTAACATTATAACGTCGAAATGACGTCAATGTTAAGTGGGTATGTTTTTTTTTTCTGCTGCAGACGAGAAGTCGAAGAGAGTGCTGACAATGTCATATTAAACTCACAATGGACCGGACTGGAAAAGTCAGTGTCGACGTTCAAGACGCCTTCTTATCTTCTTCTCAATGAGAAGAGAGAGTTTGAGGCGTTCGGATACGAGGCTGAGAAGAAATATGCGGAACTACAACAACAAGGACGGCACCAAAGATGTTACTTCTTCCGGCGAGTAAAAACCAAAATTTCCGGAAGTCAGGTGAATATCTCACTACACTATTATTCGACCTGCGTTTTCAAATATGTTTGGTTATGCTTGATTACTGTTCAAAGTAAGGGGCTACAGACCAAACCTACAGCTTTAACGATTTTAATATTTCTAGGTCTAACACTTTTTTGTTAATTGTTATTATTGATGATGGTTCTGTTAGGGCTTTTTGGGAGCAGTTGACTGTTTTGTGTGCGTTTGTATGTGGAATTGGGTGGATGAGGGCTTGGGGAGGGTAGGGGATGAAGAAAGAGGCGGGTGTAGTTGTTTCAACAGGTCGTTGTCAGTTCGGCACATTACTTCTAATAGATTTTCAAATGATTATTCCATAATATCGACTCAGCATTTGCAGTATTAAGAGTATAATGTTCATATTAAAATGATCGAATTAACAATCCAAAACAATTTAAGAAAAAGAAAATTCTTCTTTCTAAAAGGTTAAATTAATGACGTTTTACAAATTACGCTATTTCAGAGCTTAAAATCATCCTATGTTTTGAAGGACGAAACAGGCAAAGCTATATCAGCAATAAAGATTTTTGCTATGACCATCCGTTACTTGAAAGGCCATCTGTTGAATGCTATGCGCATGCGTGGTAACAGAGACTTAGCAACGGAGGACATCAAATGGGTAATTCCGGTGCCTGCATCTTGGAGCGATGTCTCCAAACAGTTCATGCGACAAGCCGCCATTCAGGTAAAAACAGCGGATTTTCTTTTACCGTTGCTAAACAACATCTAGTAAACCTTTGACAGGAAAATTCTTCAAAACTACTTAATTTAATGGAAATAACGAAGATACGAAAAGCACAAAGAAAAACATAGTTGAACAAAATGTTGTTCAGTTTAGTTTAGAAGTTTAGTTTAAACATATCGAATTGCTTGTATACATAATTATACATTTTTATACAGAAACAATAAATAATGACAACAATTTAAACAATGCAAATGCGGGGTACATTTTATAATCTAAGAGCAGTATAAGATAAACATATGTAAGCCAGAATGTTTGGATACAAGTTATGCCAACACGATCCTCCCCTCGATTTTAAGAGAAGAGAACATATCTCTTGATAGCCGTGCATACGTTTACCGCCACGTACAGGTGAAAAGCAAAACAAAAAAGGATATCTTACATCCTTATCACACGTGAAGCTCTAAATTATTGAATCAGATTAATTAAATTCAACTGGAGGCAATAACCAAACGCGGAAAACTGTTGTAAATATATGTACATTTTATTGTTTGTGTTGGTTCATTCTTTGGCGATCAATCAAATGAAAACCAACTATACAAACACTAAAGGTTTCGTGCCTCATCGATCATCTAGACTTCTTTTTACACTCTATTTCAATATTACCGGTCTTAGCAAACGTCTTATTAGTTGAAGAGTTGCGTGTGAAAGTATCGCAAGTTATTAAAATAAACAAAAAAAATTCAAGCCCATGACTGATCACATTTCTCCTCCCATGATATACAAGTGATCAGAGACTTTGCGGGAATATTTTTCTTTGTTTACTTTCGCCGTATTCTGGACATTATTTTCAGAAGCCTACAGTATCGATATGTGCATATGCTAGCGAGTCGCTTAGCGCATTTTGATTGCTGTTACTTAATAGAAATAGAGTGACTAATTGTTTTACAAATGCAACGATACATAAAAAACAATAATATCACCAAATAAAAAACAGGACACTTCTGTTGGAAGTAACTAGTAAATACTAGTAAATGTCATCACTTTTATATGATTTACATTTTTTACATGATTTAAAGATTACACGGCACCTTTATTAATAGTTTCTTAAGTAGTGGTCTTAAGCATGTATGTATTGTATCTCGCTAATGGCGACTAAAGAGTGTAAACATCTGACCAGGCGGAGGTCTTTTTCACCGTTGAAAACGTATGCGGTCAAATGCTGAATTAATCATGTCATAACCTTAGCAAGTTTCTCGTCGGGTTGATATTGTTTTATAACACCTTTCAGCGAATGGTACACCTAGTTTGCATAATTGCATAAAGACAAATTAACAATTCGATCTATGAACATCTAGCACGTTTAGCATTAATATTGTTTTAATCTAGTGTATCAGCACAATTTAGTATCATTGGTTCCGGTTCTGAAGCTTTTAAAAATGGTTATGGAATATTTATAGTTTATATGTTTAACATGTCTGACATACTTCAATAATTGTATCTACAACTCATCCTAAAATTTTTTTCTTGAAGGCCGGTATCCCGGGGGAACGTCTTAGGCTGGCTCTTGAAGCGGAAGTTGCCTCTATATATTGTCAAAATCTTCCCCGAATAAAAGGGGCCACACGTCTTCCAATCACGACGTCAGGAGCGACGTATGTTTTGGCAGATATAGGAGGTATGGCAGTTATTTGTTTGTGGTCCTTCTTTAAATTCATGTCGTGTGTAACAAGGATGAGAGATATATGTTAAGATTGATGAGTTGGTCGTTAAAACATGAAGCATTTTTTTATGATATTGATTTATGCGCGAATGCGAAGTATATTTAAGCTTTCAGTTTGAAGCTCTGCATTGTAGCATAACGTGATAGACGTCACTTTAGTAGATTTATTTACTTTTAACATCCGTGGCATGGTAAGCGTGTGTACAAGACATATATCTATGTGAAACCGTGTGTGAATTAAAAATTTTGTTTGATGACCTTGATATGTAATGGGCTTAACAATATTAAAGTTTGATTCCCATGTAATGGTATACAGCCATATTATCTAGAAAGGCGTGTTAACAAAATAATTTACATTGCCTAGATAAGGCAAGTTCTGGGTTTTAAGATACATTTCTGCTATTGTCCAAATATAATTCAGGCCATGAGGTCGAGGTCGTTCAGAGTGGTGAATAAAACGCCTGATATTATGAAAAATTGAGACAACATATCCTGTTCTATAAGTTCAAAAGTTATATTTGTACTTGAATGATAACATATATCAGCGTCCTTTTATAATTAGTTTTATCATGATGTTACAAGAGTATAAGTTCTGAGACACATCTTAATTACTAACAGTTGTTTGTTCACTTATTACGTTTTATTTTCGCCAGGTGGCGCCACCGATGTAGTGCTTCACCAAAAACGCCAAGATGGCCGGCTGAAAGAAATGAGCAAGGGCGGAGGCTGCACCATTGGCTCCGGTCACGTTGACAACGCCTTCTTGCAATTTCTAGTTCGCTTACTCAGCGCTCCAGTCGTAAGAGAATTTCTCGATGAGTGCAAAGTGGACATGCTGGAACTATTAAGAGATTTTGAAACTGCAAAACGGACAATATCGCCATGGCAGTCAAAGCCGATATCTGTTAGAATTCCGATAAGCTTAGATCGCATTTGTCGCATTAAGCAAAATGGCGACAGCGTTTCGACTGTTGTGTCCAAGTCGATGTACAGAGACAAAGTTCAAGTTCTTGACAATAATAAGATCCTTCAAATAGACCCTGGGATGAGTAACGAGTTTTTCAGGGCAGCGTGTTTTGAAATAGCCAAATGCATTAAAAATGTCTTAACCGAAAAGATGGCTAGTAACTGTATTAATCTTGTCCTTGTGGGTGGAATGGCCGAATCAACAAACTTACAGGACATCCTCCGGCAAGAACTAGAAGGTCAAACAAACATTCAACGTATCATCGTCGCACCGGAACCGGAAATAGCAGTCCTCAAAGGTGCGGTGCTTTTCGGTCACCAGCCGACGAGAATTTTCCAGCGGGTGATGCGGTATACATACGGGTTGCGTAAAGCACGGCTGTTCAATCCGGACACTCATCCAGAAACTAAACTAGTTACACTCCATGGGATCGATTTCATTACAGACGTTTTCAGCCCATTCATTACGGCCGGAACACGGGCCCCCGTAGGCTTCATGTCGTATGACTCTTTAACGTCTATAGAACCCTTTCAGAAAGTCATAGAAATAGACATATATTTTTCTTCAGATAATAACCCGAGTTATGTCACGGATAAGAATTGCTGGTTGCTTGGTAAAATAGAATACCAAATTCCGAATCCGTCTAGGGAGGAAAGAACTATTTATATAGAATTTATCTTTGGTGATACCGAGCTAATAATCAATATAACGGATAGAAAAACAGCTTCAAAATTTAAAAATACCTTTCCTGAGATTGAGAAATAGTTGGAAAGAATCTGATCAACTTTGACAAAATAGATAAATCAAATCATATCGCCGCAAGTTTGAAACACTAGTTATATAAAGACATTTTGGGGATTGTATATCCCCTTCTATTGGCTTTAGCAAACCTTCGAAAATTGCACAACGACAACCATTGCAACCTAATCATACGCCATTTAATAAAGGGCGCTATAATTGAATTAACATTTTTAGTTTATTATTTACCTGTTTTATGTACAATCAGTTTGGTGTAAAAAATATAGTCATGAGAGTTTATTTTCAAGCAAATTTCACCTAGTGCAAATGTTTCTGCAGAAAACACGATTGCGTATACATGTATTCCTACGCGCCACGCTTTTAGGTTAGGTCTAAATCAATTACTTAATCGCTTAAATGGTACGGAATTTAACACAGGACCGTACATAACCTCAATTTCCTGTAGCTTACATCTCTCTAAAATCACTTTCAAGCAGTACTTCAAGTATTTGGATTTATATTTACTATTAGACAGTGAATATGGTCCTTTCGTTAATATATATTTCCCGTATATTCTAGTGACTATAACCAGAGACATAGGATACCTCTCTGCTATAACCACTTTTGTCAGAATTGTTACCTACTATATATAGGCAATTGCAATGAACGATGATAATATATGCTCGTATGTGTATACGTTTATGCTTGAAAACCAAACTGAACGATAAAACTATTTGATACAGAGTGCATGGTAATGTCAAAACATGTTGTAATTGTTAAATATAGTTATTGAGTTTGATT
>JAULCC010624400.1:0-10146 GCA_032358795.1 Nuttallia obscurata | reverse complement strand
GAATTTGTCCAAACTTTGACTGGAACATCATAGCATAAACCTTTCTTAATTTTGTTCAAATGGTTCTGCTCCAATGTTCAACATGGCCGCCAGAGCTAAAAATAGAAAAAACTTTGGAGATCTTCTTCTCTGATACAATACAGACTAGAGCTAAGATATTTGGTGTGTAACATCATATTTTTAAAGTCCTTTACCAAGTTTGTTCAAATGGTGACCCTGGGGTCAAATTTGGCCCCGCCTTAGGTGGGGGGCTTATTTTACATAGCCTTATATAGTAAAAACTTAAAAAATCTTCTCCTCTGAAACCATAAAGACTAAAGCTTAGATATTTTATGTGAAACATCATATATAGGTCCTTTACCAAGTTTGTTCAAATGGTGACCCTGGTGTCAAATTTGGCCCCGCCTTAGGGGGGCCTTATTTTACATAGACTTATATAGTAAAAACTTAAAAAATCTACTCCTCTGAAACCATTAAGACCAGAGCTTAAATATTTTATGTGTTACATCATATATAGGCCCCTTACCAAGTTTGTTCAAATGGTTACCCTGGGGTCAAATTTGACCAACCCTAGGGTGACCTTATTTCACCGTGACTTTTATAGTGAAAACTTTGTAGATCTTCTTCTCTGAAACCATTCAGACTAGAGCTTAGATATTTTATGTGTAACATCATACATAGGTCCTTTATCCAAATGATGACCCTGGGGTCAAATCTTGACCCGCCCTTGGGGGTTCTTATTATCTCATTATTCGACTATACTATCACTCAGGGGATCAATTTAGGGCCATCTTGGCCCTCTTGTTATGTGTATCCCCTTTATGGAATATAACTTTTATTTTTTTAGGCACAAGTAGAGATTAAACATGGTATCTTTAAGCTCTAATAGCTGTCATTGGTGTAAGTGGGTCAGGGAACCATCCCATTCACCCCTTACATTAGTTTTTACCAGTACATGTTCATAATGGGGATGAATAATTGTAGATCAGTCTGATTTGTTTGTTTATAAGAAATTTGACGTCACTTTAATTTAACAGTATTTCAGTCATATTGCAACATCCAGCTCCTTACAGGTGGAGGAAGACCCCAGGGGACCTCAGTTCACTATTTCAGGCAAACTCATTCACTGCTGAGTCGAGATTTTGTCTCCACATATGTAACGGGTAATAGAAGGTGTGGAAACGTCATGGAGAACACTATGCAGATTGTTACGTTCATCAGGCCATGTGCTGGGATTGGGGAGGCATCTCGTAGAAACATAGAACATCTCTTATCATTGTGGATTGGAAATTGACTGCCCTGCGCTACGTAAATAATGTGCTAAGGCAGTAGTTCTTAAGATCTTTCAGAATCATGAGGAGGTGAACGTTCTCCAGAAAGACAATGTGCAGCCTCACTCTGCCAGGTTCATACAGCGTTTCCTGCAGGCGAACCATCAATACAATACACTGGCCTGCTTTCTCCCCTGATCTGAACCTCATCAAGCAGTTTTAGAACCAGCTTAGAAGTAGTTTATGACAGCAGATGTCACATTGGTACCATCAGTAGCTGGTACAGGCACTCATGGAAGGGTGGGAGGCCATTCCCAAGTATAGAATCCAGAGTCCGGGACGCTGATGCCAGTCTATACTCAATGCACAGGGAGAATGGTTACTTTCGTTTTTTGAGTCACCTTCATTTACGACAGATTTCAGATGTTTATGCGTGAAATAATTTCTAAACATCAGCCGTCTTATTTCACAATTCTCAAGTGTACACACTTTATGAATTCGTACTGATAGGTCATAGTGTATAAAGAGTACAGGGTTATAAGTCAGTGGTAACTTTTTAGGGATGCCCAGTATATATGTTGTAGGCCACATTAGAATATTGCCAGATGAGGAATCTGGCTAGACCAAATTAGAACTCTTTATCTGACCAGGTCAATTGTTTCATATCTGTGGGAATTACAGGTTAGCAATTTCAGGAACTCATATCATGGTGTTATTGTTAAGGCTCCTGTTTCCATCAAAGCTGAATGTTTTAAAAACATACCATGTATTCTGAGGGATCTCAAACAGACACGATGATTTTCAAAGATTTGACCTAGTGACCTAGTTTATGGCCCAAAATGAACCACTTTTAAACTCTTCAATGTTTTCATCAAGAGATATTTTCTAATTTTATGAAGATGAGGAAAGACTATATCCACTATTGTTTTCAAAAAGATTTGACCTGGTGACCTAGTTTTTGACCCAGCATCACTGTTTTGAGTTGGATCAAGAGATCAAAAGAAATATTCTGGTAAGTTTCATGAAGATAGGGTAATGAATATTGCCTCCAGTGTGTTCACAAGCAATTGATTTTGGATGACTGAGAACGTGTCATTGTCTTTACTTTTCTGTCTGGCCTTTGGTCAGTAGAGCTAAAAAAATGAAAAACAAAGGTATAACTGTTCATTGCAACACAGCAAAAATTGGTATGGAGGTATAAAGAAACAACAACTGCACAAGCGCTATAGCTTTCATTCACATTTTTATTGTGTAAATTTTGATCATGGTTGTAATAATGCAATATACACATATGAATGACAATGATATTGAACATTAGAGGCTATGAACACTCCTTATAATTGTAATAATGTTGAAAACGGGCAGATATGGGACTGATCCCTGAAAATTATCATTAATGCCTGCCCAGTCACTGGACATGCAACACATGTAATCATGTAAAGTGATGATGATTGGACAAGATTACAATGTATAATGACATGATGCAATCAAAACTATTTCAAACAAGAACAGTTGAATAAATTTTCAATAAATTATGTGTATAATGAAAGTTTAAAAATCTCAGCAAGAAAATGCATATGCTGCAAAAACAAGAACATAGATCTAATAGAGTAACAATACATTATGCAAATTCAGAAAGTATTTAAGGATCATCCACATCAAACAAAATGGACTATGTTAGGACTATCACTATGTTACTGACTTCTTTACCAGTCTGCCTTTGAAACTAAAGGTCAAATTCAGAATACATTGTCGGTCTCATGTTATAAGGAATGTAAATAAATCATCCTTTTAGATCTGACGGCATTAGATACAATTTTACTTATCTCCGAATCGCCATCTAGTGATTTCTTTTTTCTATTGATTATTAGTTATTAGTATCAAACAGGTAGAACTTCATATTGTTTTATCCAGCACTAGAGAATTTGGGATTTTAGGGCATCACAACAGACTATATGGAGTTATGATGTTTACAAACTTTCTATGCCCACACTTCATTTACATCAAGATAAAAAATAAGAAGTATGGCTTCAGAAACTTCATAACAGCTGGAAATTGCAGAAACAGCATCCAATAACCCTCAGCACGACCGTGATAGAAAATACAAACAGCTTGGATCTAGATCAGAAGCCCAATAACTCGGCATCTAATCCAGATCCATGCTGTTTGGAACTCATCCAATTGTTTCTCCAAGTATTGGGCGAATACAATTAATTTTAAAATCCAGACAGACAATAATTAAAGCAGACGACAATTTTTTCAGTAGGCTAAGGGTTAAAACCCCTATCAGGTGCCTTTTTACTAGCCTGCCATAAGTAGCAGATGCCTTATTCTTTTCCATCACCATGCACACACCAGATCCACTGTTTTCTCTTTCAAATTTCTGTTCAGTAATGCCTTTGTGACCCTTGAAATGAACTTGCCTACTTAAATAATGTTGAGTATGCAATAGATAAGTTTAAAAAAATATCCTCCTCAAGCAATCACTTACTGAAAATCCAAAGGTTTAGAGACATAATGTGAAAAAAAAACTTTAATTCATTGATATGTGTATAAAATAGATCAAAATATTTTAGCTTGTATCTCGACTTTCACACCGGTTTAAAACCAACTGTCTGTACATCAATAATAAAACCTGACTACAATCAGTGTTCCTATCAGTGTATGTCAAATTTTCTTTGAGGGAAACAGTACACATCATTATCTCCAGCGATGTGTGAAACAACCGAAACCAGTACATATTTGGAAAGCTTATTTACACACAAAAAACAAAAGATTAGATTAAAATCAGCATGTTAAACATGTTTCTTATCTTGGCAAAATGGTGACCAAAATCATCCTGCCCAAACTTTTTTCATACTCTGTGTTCTAACCTCAAACCAAGCTGTGAGCTAAATTTTTTACCCAAAAATTTCACTCACTTTTGCCTGAATCAAGAAACCTGTGATTTGCTAACAGTGTAGATCCAGTTTAAATGTTCCTATTGGTATCACCTGATCAGGATTTTGCTTGCTAGGATTTTTTGAAACATACAACTAAATATAAGAGGTCATATTTAGTAAGTACAATAATCATTAAAATGCTATTAAATATAAACCTCTGAAAAATTCAATTTTTCAACATAACACATGTATGTACACCAAGTAAATAAACAATAAAAGTATTAACAACACATTTATGACAACAGGGTCTGTCGATTCAAACCAAGCTTTAAAGATTAATTTTACCACAATATCTTCTCACATACCAGCCCCTACAAGGAAACAAACTCGGGATGACATTAGAGATGAGCATGTGTATTTCCACTGTGTAGTACTATAGTAAACAATACAATACTCTTTCCATCCATTATATATTGTAGATGTTACAAAACAAATTATTTCAAACTCAAAATATTGTTTCCAATGAAATTTAGATGTACAGAGGGCTAATTATTTTGACATACAAGTTCAATTTAAATAAGAACACATATACAAAGTTTCGTCAGAATCTATACAGTCATTTCTGGGATTTGAGATTCTACATACAATTCTCTTTAACAGATGTCAGTGACAGATCAAATTGAATAGACAGCATTTGCACTATTATGACTGAGATAAAAACAACTTTGAAACTGATATATACCGGTAGTGATATGACATTTTTAAAGATTCATTTGACAACAAAGTCCTTATGTACATATTATAAGCAAGAAACCATAGAAAATTGCACTAATCCAGGTTTGCAAAAAATATGTAGCACTATATACCCTGTTTCTAACAAGGACTCTTGCTAAACTGAACATGTAAACTTGCTAACTGAACATGTAAACTGTCATGGAGAGATGCTTAAGTGATTGTGTGACCAGAACTGGAAACAGTGTAGACCCAGAATAGGAAGAAATAACTGGGTCATCTGTGTGTTATGGAAACAAAAAAGCTTGGAAAATCTACAGGTCATCTGGGTTAATTGTGTTCAGATTTAGTGTATGGAAACAAAGAAAGCTTGGAAAACCTACAGGCATTCCTGAAATTAATCCATCTCGCTCAACCTAGGCATATGTTAACTGCAGGGGTTGGCTTTTACATGATATAAAGAAAGATGAGAAGATCATGATTGATATGGACTTTCTACAGTTGACCCTTTATATTACATGAGTGCCTATTGACACCTTAGCAAACAGAGTAGACCCAAATTAGGTGGCTCCTACAAAAGCTGCCTGATCTGGGTTCACTCTGTTTGCCAAAAAACTTTTTCATAACATTCGGATTTGGTTTTTCCCTTATGCAAAGTATTTTCCTTTTTAATATATATATATGTGTTACAATGGTATAAAAATACCCTGATGAGG
The DNA here is from genome assembly GCA_032358795.1 of Nuttallia obscurata. Lineage (NCBI taxonomy): Eukaryota > Metazoa > Mollusca > Bivalvia > Cardiida > Psammobiidae > Nuttallia > Nuttallia obscurata. The sequence goes on along the minus strand of JAULCC010624400.1, from coordinate 4,545 downwards.
AAAGGGTTAAATCAAGTAAAAATGTGTGAAGTAAAAATGTATAATAGGTGTGAATGTATAAAATGCTGGATATAAACTTTCTGGATCTACACATCTATCACTTCCAGAGAAAATTCCAAGAGAGGAATCATAATCTTCACAAATTCCAGATAATAACAAGATTTGCATTCACAAATTCTCCATATGAATTTTGGCTTCACAGCTGATTTACATCTAGAGAACAATTCAAGGTGTGTATTAGCAAACTTAAAAAATGCTGGGGGATACCATACATAATCCAGACACTATGAACAGATATTTCTTTGCCAACAGTTTGCATATGCAGAAACTGAAACAACAACCTACAGCTGACTTTGTGGTAGAACATTACTTTGACAACATAAAGCTGCACATGATGGCATTAAATAACTTGACAATCTCAACAGGTGCTTCTGTTTTATTTTCTTGATAACCTCAATAGGTTCTTCTTTTACTTTCTGGATGAAGTAAAACACATTTACCAGCATATATTGCAAATTTTTATCAACTGATAAACTGAAACGTACAAGTCTAAGTAAGTAATGATATAATGTACACATTTCTGTTACTAACCTGTGGATTATAAAAAAAAAGGAAATATCTGAAAAGCATGGACATATTCACATGTGTAGCCCTTAAATGATATTTTTTACTGATTTGAAAAGACTCTTAAATTGAAATTTGAATCATGAAACAGTATATATGCTTTTTTGTGTATGGTTTTCTTAAACCAAAGGATGAACAGGTGTGCAATCAGTAAGACTCAAGAGGATGTTTTTGAAAATTTCTTCAGTTAACCTTTTGAATGTTGGAAACATTTAACCTGAAAGTTGCTATTAGCTCTTTAGGAACCATAGTATCAGGTCCTGCATTGTTTGTACTAAAGAGTTTCAAAAAAGAAAAATCTCTTGAAACATTGTACTGGCTTGGAAATTCAAAAATCCAGTATTAGACATGAAACTCAAGAATAGTCTCCAAAACTCTCTGTTGGCTTTCAGCTTTTGCCATAATGGTAGGTGCTGGGATCCAGACTGAAGAGTTAGAGATTATTCTTGAGTTTCAAGTCTAAGAACGGGTTGGTGAATTCCTATCCAGATCTATCTATTTGGAATGATTGATAGAAGAGTGCAGAATAACACTTCATGACCTGAAAGTTTTGTAATTCCTACTGTCCCCTAAACAATGCACAATGCAGACAATGTCAGATAGCTTTTTGACAGCCTTCATTTTTGGAGTTACACTGGATAAAACCTGGTATAAGCATCATTACATGTTGGAAGTTGGCTAACTAAAACTGCTCTGGCATTTGACTCGCCGATTTAAGACAGCACACTTCTACTCTTGTGTCTGGTAATAATGCTGACAAATTTTCTGATAACTCTTGTATACCAATATACTCTGTCCTCTTGCTTTCAGAGGAATTGTTCCCATCAGTCTCAGACATAAAAGGCAGCCATCCTTGCTTATTTGCTAGATTTTCTGTATTCTCATTATCATCAAGTATGATAGAAGTGTTTTTCTTGTTGAGCACCATCCACCTCAGCCAGTCCAGGGTCATGAGATCTTTAACAGCAGCATAGGTGTTTGTGTTTACCTCAGCTTGCTAGAATGGAAATACCATAATACTGTTATACCTATTATCACAGGTCTAAGACAACTAAATACCTTGAGACTGTTATACCTATTATCACAGGTCCGAGACAACAAAATACTATGAGACTGTTACACCTATAATCATAGGTCCAAGACAACTAAATACTATAAGACTGTTATACCTATTATCACAAGTTCAAGACAACTAAGACTGTTATACCAATTATAATAAATCCAAGACAACTAAATACAGTGAGACTGTTATACCTTTTACCATAGGTCCAAGACTACTAAATACAGTGAGACTGTTATACCTTTTACCATAGGTCCAAGACTACTAAATACCTTGAGACTGTATATACCTTTTATCACAGTTCCAAGACAACTAAATACTATGAGACTGTTATACCTATTATCATAGGTTCAAGACAATACTGTGAGACTGTTCTATCTAATTTCACATGTCCAAGACAATTAAATACTTTGAGACTATTATACCTATAATCACAGGTCCAAGACAACTAAATACTATGAGACTGTTATACCTTTTACCACAGGTCCAAGACAACTAAATACAGTGAAACTGTTATACCTATTATCATAGGTTCAAGACAATACTGTGAGACTGTTCTACCTAATTTCACATGTCCAAGACAATTAAATACTTTGAGACTATTATACCTATAATCACAGGTCCAAGACAACTAAATACTATGAGACTGTTATACCTTTTACCACAGGTCCAAGACAACTAAATACAGTGAGACTGTTATACCCATTATCACTGGTCCAAGGCAACAAAATACCATAATACTGTTATACCTATTATCATAGGTCCAAGACAACTAAATACTGTGAGACTGTTATACCTAATTTCACAGGTCAAAGACAACTAAATCTATTTACACAGATACTCCAATTGCTATTTTCATGTTTCAGAGACAACTACTATTGTTGTCAAAGCCTGAGATTGCTTTTGTTATTTTCGTAGGTCAGAGGTGATTTACTCTTTTGCCAAAGAGATCCTGTCAATGACTACAATCAATATTATGAACTAATGAGCTAGTTTTGGATTTAAAACAATCCATATTCACATTCATGTACGATATCATGCAGTCAAATACTCTGACCATGTTTCATGAAGAAACTTCAACAGAACAATTGTCATAAGATTTGACCTTGTGCCCTTGTGTTTCACCCAAAATGGCCCATATTCACGTCATTCTTAAATACCATGGAAATAAGCATTCTGATTGAGTTTCATGAAGTTTGTTGAAAAACTTTTATATTTATGACAAGAATGAAAAAACTTCAATGCAAAAACGTTAATGATATTTGCCTGCTCACCCTGTTTTGTCCATCTCTAACCTAATTTTTTACATGAAAAAATCCAAATAAAGTCAGCAAAGTAATCCACTAAGATGTATTCAATAATTATATTCACAATACTGTATAAATTCTACATTATTCTTGTTGAGGCTGAATCATTTAATTAGAAACCCAAATATTTTTACAAGTAACTGAGGCCTTCAGAGGAACAAAACCAATGTACCGTTTCTCTTGCAGCTAGCAATACCACTGTAAACTTTCATGTAGGAAAAACTCAACTGACCCCAATAAAAGATGAATACTTACACAAGTGCTGTTGTCTGGACATATCACAATTGTTCGCAACTTGGAAAGACCTTTAATGTGTTCCTTAAATGTCTCTGATATAGTGTACGCATACAATTCAAGGGTGTGAAGCCTGAAATATAATAACAACTAAATTGGTAAATATCTACATTTCTTTTGTCAATGCCTTCAATGAACTTTTCTGGAAATTGGGTTTTCATTTTGCAAATCAAAAACCTTAGCATCATGTGAGGTCTCATAGAGATCAGAGGATTGTACTTGCAATTGACTTAAACCCATTGCATTGTGTGTTTGATCAATTATGATATGACATCATAAGTGCATGTCTTCATGGTTTGCTCTTCCATAACGGCAATGTCTAGGATCTACATAACTCTGATGAATCATTATTATGCGTGGCAACTTGCACAAATTATTTTAATCTTTTTTATAAGATTCATCTTTAAAAGATAAAATATAATTATAAGCAATAAATAGCATCTTTTTGATGAAAGTAAAAATAAAGCGATTCATTCCCTAAATCCGTTGTTCTCACCAGGTTTTTCTAAAGTTGTATAAACCATTGAGCTAAATAAGTCTGGTTGATGTCATTTGCTATAAGAAAATTAAATCTTTTAAATTTGTCCATAGATGCTACCTTGTCAGATTCTTAGTAAACATATTAGCATAGGCAAACCTTTTCTCTGAATTATTTTCGTTTCTGAATTATTTTAACATTTCTATAGAATAATACCTCGGAAAATGAATGCATGAAATAATTGTATGAAATTTGTACATTAAATATGCCTACACCATTGTTTGATATGGTAGTAGTGTTTCAGATCTCTTTTGATGTTATTTTGCTATTTATCAAAGTATCCATATAACATATAACCATATAACATATAACTTTATTAATCACCTGCTGACCAAAATCTTGACAAACACTTGTCATCTATAACAATGGTGAAATTCAACTTATAGTAACTTTACTCATCATGGCTTCATGATTTAATATTTTACTGGGATATTATTTCTATTCCCTATTTCAGGTTATCTGTAGACAGCCTTGCTATCTATACTTTTCAAACTAACAGGAACTTATTGTAATTTAGATTACTAACAGCAGTCACAAAATGCACTTAATTTTTATTTGTAAGCAGCATAGACCCACATCAGACAGTGAGGAGTGCATTTCAGGGTCAACACTGTTTAAAACTTGGGGAAAAAACAATTTAGCATCTTTTTTATATTTGGTTACAGAAGTTGCACCAACAAAGGTCATGTATCAAGTTTTTTCTTACAAAGAGGAAAAAAACA
>JAULCC010624378.1:0-10147 GCA_032358795.1 Nuttallia obscurata | reverse complement strand
GGGGGACCTCGGTACACTATTTCAGGCACAGAGTGCACCCGGGTAGAACCACCGACCTACCGCAAGCCAGCTGGAAGTTTTATATTTCAGTGTATCATGGTTTGTTATAAAGTGGTTGGGGACTAAAGTACGTCTTCTAAATTACACATCCTTAAGATGGCGATCTACTTGATAAAAGGAAGTTTTAACCGTAACCTCGAGATCATTGTCATGCATAAATGTTTCTATTTTTTTTTTTATCTTTTAGCGATGTTTTAAAGAGTTAGTTTCAACATACAATATGAAACAGACACACCGACCATGTGTAAGTTATAGAGTTAAAAACTTCCGTATGATAGTAGTTACAGATTAACATAAAATTTCTCAGTAAACTGGGTTTTATCTGTGAATGCATCCATCTTTTATCGCTATTTCTGAGTCATCTCCATGCTTATCTACAAGGTTTTGGATAATTTCACAGAAGCGCACTTGAACACTTCAATCAAGAAACACCTATTCATACGTTACTTAACCTTTAGCCTGCTAAGGGCGACCGAGATAAAATTTGCAAACAGCTTGGATTCAGATAAGACGCCGAGTAACTCGGCGTCTAATCAGGATCCAAGCTGTTTGACACTCGGCCAAGTGTTTCTCCAAATATTGGGCGATTCTGATGAATTTATAAAATTAAGGCAGAGACAGTGTAAGCAGACGACATTAGTTCAGCAGGCTAAGGGTTCTACTGGAACGCAGTCTACACAGTAGCCTGAGTGTATCAGCGGTTAACTGTAAACAAGCACGTAATGTGTATCAAGAGTATTGTGAAACATGCAAATTTACTGTCAATATTTCAAAATTTGTTTTTTAATTTACGGAAACAAAGGGAGATAAATCAACTAACGATTAAGTTACAAATCACCGCAGTTATCTCCCTTATAGGTAAAAAAAATATTTTCGGCAGATAGCACTCACGGTTTCATTGATAGAAAACCGTATTTCATCTGTCAGCATAAAACAAAAATATACTATATATGTCTTCCTTTAGAAAAAATAACAAATTTTGAAATATTGACAGTAAATTTCCATGTTTCACAATACTTGGCACAATTGTTCACTGTCATAAGCCGATGTGTCGCATATAATAACCAGGTCTCTACCTACCCGGTCAAGATCACAAATTGACGTTAAAGTTCAAATTTAAGACTGAAAAGGCTTGTCCGGTCTGTAACTTCCTTGCTGATTGAAGGATTTTCAAATAATATGGCACAATTGTTCACTGTCATGAGCCGATGTATCGCATACAATAACCAGATCTCTACCTACACGGTCAAGATCACAAATTGAGGTTAAATGTCAAATTTAAGACTGAAAAGACTTGTCCGGTCTGTAACTTCCTTGTTGATTAGAGGACTTTCAAATAACATGCCACGATTGTTCACTGTCATGAGCCAATATGTCACATACAATAACCGGGTCTTTACCTACCAGGTCAAGATCAGAAATTGAGGTTAAAGGTCAAATTTAGGAGTAAAATGGCTTGTCCGGTCTGTAACTTCCTTTTTGACTGAAGGATATTCAAATAGCCTGGGACAATTGTTCACTGTCGTTAGCTAATGTGTCGCATACAATAAGCAGACATATACCTACCAGGTCAAGGTCACAGATTGACGTTTAAGATCAAATTTATGACTTAAAAGACATTTCTGGGCTGTAACTTCCTTGCTGATTGAAGGAATCTCAAATGAATTGGCACATTTTTTCAAAGTAATAAGACAATGTGTCTCAAGCAAGAAGCAGGTCTGTATCTACAATGTCAAGGTCACAAATTCCGGTCAGAAGTCAAAAATTAGGATGAAAATACTGTCTTGTCTCACTTCCTTTATGACAACAGTGCTGTAACTTTTGTGACAGGCATATAGAAGGCCAGACATGTGGTATGTGACCATCTTTGTTTATTCATAATTATGCACAGTAGTACAAAATAACGCGGAGCCTCCGTGGCCGAGTGGATGTAGTCATTGACTTGCAATCTCTCAGCTCCTCATCACTGTGCGTTCGAACCTCGTTCTGGGCACTTCGGATTTTTCAAAAGAGGAAGCCTTCCAGCTGGCTTGCGGTAGGTCGGTGGTTCTACCCGGGTGTATTCTGTGCCTGAAATAGTGTACAGGGGTCCCCCGGGGTCTCCCTCCACCTGCAATGAGCTGAACGTCGAGATAAGACTGAAATACTGTTAAAGCGACGTAAAGGTCCTAATAAACAATCATAATGAACAAAGTAAAGCAATTTTAACACGTGTTTTAGCTTTATTATGGTTATAACATAATGGTTATGTTTAAGATCTTGATATTCATCAAATGTATGCCTCTGTCTTCATTTGTTGCAATCAATATCATGTTGAGGTCAAAACTGTTTTTATGTTTTCGATCAAATCAATTTTAAAAATATAATGAGTACTCTTTGACATATGATGAGTACGATTTGACCAGAAACAACAGCGTGTTGACCAAAATGAGATTGATCTGACAAAAAAGCTTGATGATACATGTAATATACACAAAACACACTGTACACCTAAATGATTAAAATGCTTACAATTTGGTTAACGTGTGTGAACCAAATATAGAAGATGGAATATCTGAGAAAATATTTATGTTTTACATTCCAGTTAATAAAACATGTCTGCTTGGACACTGGAACGACAATCCTTCATATACACACCTTCGAAACAGTAAAAACAGTTATGCAAACGAAAACAAAGACAAGGCCCCGTGATTATAACGCATTTTTCGTATTCAACTCACATTGAACATGGGAATTAAATTGCTTTTTTATTTGATATTTGAGAAAAAAGCGATTTCATGTAAATATAAACGAATATATGTCTAATGAGAAAGAGTTGAACACATATTTTGATCTAATTTATGCAAGAATTTAATGTTTAAAACTTTTAACATTTGAGCATGAAACCGAGTTGAGCACGAAAAATGTTTTATAATCACGGGACCTGATAAACGCCGCAGATCTTATGACAAACATAACTTTTATATCTTTCTCATTGAACTGTATGCATAATTTTAAACCGAGCTAAAATGCATAGAATACATCTAAATGCCAGGAAACACGATGTATTTAAGACAACCTAACTAGGTTAGGAATGACATCGACTAAACAATCTCGTTTCAATTGTAACATCAGTCAACAAAATGGAGATCCAGGCGAGATGCCATTAGCCGTCAACAGTAATTGGTTCCATCATTGTTAAAATGAAATAATTGTAGTATTACAGCTAGGCCGACACAGATTCGAGACATACAGTCATTGCTTAACCTGCAGAAAATGACAAGTCGCTTGTACACGTATATTGCTTGACCGATGCCATCATAGCCAATTTAGTATAAGGTTAATTGTATAGACATTGTCCTATCACGGGACATCGCACGAGGGTCAAGAAAGTCGGTTAAAGACATTTTCTATATTTTTTTTTCCTTTCAAAGATTTTAAGTATATTGGCTTAACATATGAAAAAATGAATATACTTAAATATTTAAAGTATATTGTCTTAACATATGAAAAATGAAAAGAAAAGACTAGGTTGCTGATTTACTTTTGGAGATATGACTTGTCACTTGACTTGACATTACCTCTGTCTGAACCTTTTTTCGGGCAAAATCCACTAAATTCGAAATATATCATTTTTCAAGTTTTTTCTCTCAAAACTACAAAGAATAACAAAGCTTTATCAGTTTTAATTGACCACCGTCATATATCAAAATAAAAATCATGACTTACAAAATTATTGGTTTCATATACGGGGTAGTAAGTAGACGTAATTATGGTTTTAGTATTCGAGGCAGTATTTTTAAATACAAACGACCATTCCAGTATATTATGGACTCGCGGTAAACTATTAATGCGAAATATAACAGTTTCAAAATTAAATTCAACACTTCTAATGACATACATTGATTTTGGCCATGTGTTACCCATAGAACTTATTAAGTATACGGGTACGTTGTAAGGGTTCAATAATTTGCCATTCAATTACACAAGTATGAAGTTCAACGAAATTGCCATGTTTAGTTTAACGTCACAAAATTTACAGTGACTTATGGTTAATTTTACTATTTCTTAACAAAATACTTCTCCCTTTATCAATCGAGGTTTAAGCTATAACATGTATGTAAAAGCTTAAATAATTGATAAAACGTACCAATATTAAATATTTCTTAAAAAACATAGTTTTCTTATGATACATGTATGTACGTTCAATGTTCCACGTTGTTTAAATGTATGTGTGTTTATAACATTTCCTTTGCCTGATAAACACATACAAATATTTTAATCTGTTTACGACATAGAGAACATTTAGGACAACACACACATTCTAGGCATGTTTTATATGTCATTTGGTCGTGCAAAGTCCTTTTTCTTCCACTTATGGATGGACCCTTGAAACAGACGAACCACACATAAATGTAAAGCCTACAGGTATATTCATTGGCTTTTGATAAGAAGACACTGTCGTGTATGTTGTTGAGTATGCTGGTATACATGTAAGACGATATATTTACTTTAAATGAGGGATATACATATGAGAGAGGGAAAGAAAGGCGTGTTTTGTTTAAACGCTTATCTGACCTGGAATAATTATATTTGGAAATGCGCTTATACTTTAAGAGCGATAATTCGCGTCATACAAGTATGTTTTCTTTATAAAGTACTTACTACAATCATATGTCATATTAAACCATTCAATAACGTTGTTGCAACGTTGCCAAAACGTTATACAGCAGCATAACCTTTGTACAAAAATGGCACAACTTTGCTCTAACCTTATGTGTTGCATGTAGCTGGATAGTCTGTAAGTCCTGTTTATACCTTCTGACGTTCTTTCAACTTCACTACCGCTGTTATACAGTTTAGACTTTTCTTTGGAAATATTTGCTCCAGTCTGCTGACTAAACCATAAAGCATATTCATTAGAACCTTTGAAATAATTGATTCTGCAACTTTGCCGGCAAAGTTAAAATGTATTTATATTTATTGGATTGGAATAATCCTAATGCACTTTTCAATTTTATAAATAAAGTTTAAACAAATTGCCTAACAATATTAAGGTTTCAGCTTAGAATATTTGAACTTCATGGAACACATCTTGACTGTTTCTAACAATCGTCATCTTGTTTGTTTTATTTGGGCTTATTTCTATGTTCCTATTGTTTAAAAGGCAACACATTTAGGTTTCCAAATATAAATAGGACACTAACCCATTGCTTAAAAACCTTAAATAAATATTAGCACGTACACTGCACGTCTTGCTTTACTTAAAAATATTTTCTGTGATATAACAATGCACTCTCTTGTGTTAAACTAAAGCTTTTTTTAAACAAAAAGATATTATACGTTAAGACTCGTGTATTTAACCCTTAGCCGTCTGTATATTGATAACAAATACTTTGGTTTACGAAAATGAATTACGAACTTGGGTCGTTTGGATGTTAAGATCGGAAAGCTGCATTTTACATGGCAAACGATGGAGATCATATTCCTACGTACACACATAGGTTCAAGAACAATAGAACATAAATTTGATTTATGACAAGAAGCATCAAATTTTGTATAAAAGTGATCATTTTTTGTTAACCGATCGCAATACGTCTACTGAAAAAGCAACACAAACTATAAGAAATTGGATGGATCGATTAAGGTGTACATTTTGCATGCATGGATGGACTGGTTGAGGTGTACACTTGACTAAACTGTTTCAAGTGTACATCGGGATGGAATGTTTGAGGTATACACTTGGATGTAGTTTTTCCGATGCACTTTTGGATGGGTTGTTTCAGGCGTATTTTATTAATGGATTGTATCAGCTGTTCACTTGAATGTAGTTTTTCAGATGACTTCTGGATGGGTTGTTTCAGGCGTATTTTTTGATGGGTTGTATCAGCTCTACACATGAATGTTTTATTTCAGATGCACGCTTGGAGGGGTTGTTTGAGGCGTATATTTTGTTGGATTGTATCAGTTGTAAACTTGGATATACTATTTCAAAACACACTATGCACACTTGGAGGGGTTGTGTCAGGCGTACATTTTGATGGATTGTATCAATTGTACATTTCGATGTTGTATTTCAGATGCACACTTGGAGGGGTTGTATGAGGCTCACAATTTGATGGATTGTATCAGTTGTACACTTGGATATAGTATTTCAGATGCACACTTGGAGGGGTTGTGTCAGGCGTACATTTTGATGGATTGTATCAGTTGTACACTTGGATATAGTATTTCAGATGCACATTTGGATAGGTTGTTTGAGACGTATTTTTGATTGATAGTATCAGTTGAACACTTGCATGTAGCATTTCAGATGCACACTTGGATGGTTTCTAGGTATACATTTTTGATGGATTGTACCAGTTGTACACGCGGATGTAGTTTGTCAAATGCACACTTGAACACATGCGTCAAAGTTTATCAATGCCTATAGGGATAAGTTGAGTTGACAATTGCGGTCGGATATCTCAGTCGGTAGAGTGCCAGCCAGTACAGTAAACAGAAGGCGTCAGATTCGAGCCCCGTTGTAAATTGCAACTCTCTCGCTTGACTATATATATACGTCTTATTGATGTTTGAAATTTTATGAGGGATCACTTAAAAAATGAATGCAAAGTCCTGTATTTGCCATAAAGGTGCCATGGTAGTGGACATAAGTTTATACACAGTCATACTGTAGCTTGACATAAGTTTATACACAGACATATTGTAGCTAGATTTAATACGTGATCTAGACGTGATAGAATGAAGACTACAAACTGGAATTTCGCGGTTTCGTACCTTTCGCATATTTTACATTTTCTTGTAAAAGATCCGCTACAGCTGCTTCCCAACGTAAATGACGCACGGTTATTGTCGCCCCACTGAAGAGGGGCGTACTGTATGGAATGAGATATTGTTTTGTACGTGGAGAGGCACGTGACTAATTTATAAGATTGTTGGATGCAAGATAATTTTATCCACTGACAATAATTTTTTTACAGAAGAAGTATGTGTAGCATGTTTTTATTTTTTGAAGTTATCATTTAAACATTTTTATTAATTCATACCCTTATGTGGTGTACGATTTGTAACCGCCAGAGTCTATTTTGACTTATAAAAAATACCAGTCCACGGGTTACTTTGGCTTCGCTACATTGAGATTATATATGTACACAAAACGAAAGTAAAAAGATAAGTCGTCGTGGCGACGAATACATAGGTGGTTAGCGTGTTGGCCTTGTAACCCTTTTCGATGTCGCGGCGTTGGTTCGAGGCTCGGCTGTAGCTATATGTTTTAATCAGTTCTTCTTTTTAGATCATGGTATACATATCGAGAAAGAAAAAAGTAATTCTAGTGGTTTCAGTTTGATAAAGTCGTCTTAAAATTGTTTTATGTATTGAGTAAAGTAGTTCCGGTATCACGTAATAGAAATTGATACGTCTACAGGCCGAATCAGTTCTATTGCCCGGTAACCCCTTTATAAGGTCACTAGGGGCTATATTCACATGATAAATCAAAGTCCTGAAGGTACCGATGTTGTTCGAAACGTGGCTACCCCCAAAATGTTGCCGGTATTATAGTGGTTTTCACATGAGAAGTATACACACAATTGCGCTCACTAAATCAGCTGAAAACTATTTCTGAAAAAGGTGTTCACATTTTGTGTCATTTCGAAACTATTTTCCCACAAACAAATACTGTCCAGATTAAAAAAAAACACATGTGCCAAAGCTAAGTTTGACCACAGAGACCTGGCTTGAACAAACTTAATTCTACCTAATAATTTTATAATTTACCATCGGTGACCATTTGAAGAAATTTGTGTCGTCAATTTCTGTTTTGTAGTTTAAGAGATTTGGTTTAAAGAAATTCTGAAGTCAGCCGAGTGAGTAAGGAAAGAACCATCAAAAACAAAAACTTCAGTGTAAAAAGAAGTAAAACGAAAACATGTGAAGTCTGGTTAAACTTTGCCATAGAAGTAAAATAATTGATGAAACATAATATATAACGAAACACTGAAATAAAATGAAAAAATAAAGATTTAGGGAATGCAAATAAGGAAAGAAAAAAGAAATACAAAATTGAAAAAAGAAATAATGAAGAAATCTTAATTAATACAGAAATAAAAATAAAATAAAACATATTAAGGAAGATTCTCTCCATCTGGAATTAGATACCGCGAGGTCATTCTGCCAGCTAGCTATCGCGATGACCGTTGCTTAACTTTGTGTCTGTTGTAATCTGCTACACCATGTCGCTGGTAAATTTACATTCGACAAAACGCAATTCATAGCGTTATATACTTGCCACGCAAAAGCTATATAAGGTGTACTTCTCTTAAACTATCGCCCGGTTAGCTCAAGTTATAGAGCATTCGCTTCCGGTGCGGGAGGCCGCGGGTTCGATCCCCGGTCGGGTCATACCAAAGACGTTTAAAATGGTAGTAATGTCTTCCCTCCTTGACGCTCAGGATTTAGGGTTAGCATTACGACTGGTTTGTCGGTGTCAGGATAAAGTGACCGGCCGGGGTTCAGCCCAACGTGTATTAGTGCTATTAGTGATCTTATTCAAATTCTTCAGGGGCGACCATTGATGCCTTGCATCAATACTTTTTTTGTATATTATGGAACGTTCAACTTATATTGATATCTCTCAGAAATCGAGCGCAGATTCTGAATGAGATGTCGTGTGAGTATTAGAGTAGGTGTAAAGCTTTTCTGTTCAAATTTTCTTAATGAAATCGTTGTAGAGTGCTCAATTACAGATTGTAAGGTCGTAGGTTCAATTTCTTTACCAACTGTATTCTTTCTAACAGAAAAATCCGCGAAGCCATATATTATAAGGTGTTCTTTTTTTACAAAAGATGCGATATATTCAAATATTTTGCTTTCTACAATTATGGCAAAAATATATAAAGTATATATTATGATGTACATTTAGCTGCTAAATGCATTTTGAAAATAGTCTAGCCAATATGAAGTTAGTTAAAGGGTCCAAGTTTACACAGAAAACATTTCTTATGAATAAATGAAATAATGAATGAGAACTATGACTTGTTATGTCACAAATATAATACGCAAAAAATGGGCCGAGATTTTTGGCATTGTATTACCGCTTTGAACAGGAGGCTGGTATCTTGAAAATGTTACATTTAACCATCCCTATATAACAAAGTTTTAGGTGTAACCTTAAACACTCTTGATCATGTCAACTATAGTTTTTATAATTTTCTATCAACTTCTTTTAGGTTCTTAATGTGAATATAATTGGTAAATAAGTGTTCATGAACAATAGACATCAGTTCAAAAACCAAAGTAATTTCTTAATTTCTGATTTCTTAATGTATAACAATTTATATATTCTGAACGGGAGGACAAAGAGAGACTATTCGGGTGAAACAACTGGTAAAATGTTAGTACAGTTGATTATTTTACTTGTTTACCTAGCATATTTTGAAAAGTTCTAGAAATGAATTGTCCGATGCACTCTGATGTTCACAAACCCATTAGAATATCTTTTTCATTTGATAAAACTTGAATAATAATTGTAAAAAAGAAAAAAAACCGCTAGTTGCAAAAAGCGTAGATTGTGGGACGATACAAAATCAGAAGAGTTTGTTAAAAATATAGATTTAAGATAGTATAAATGCTATGTAGTGAAGTGTGTAATATGGAAGAAAAAGGTGTAAACTCCACTGTTACTATAATTAAAATGGTATCAGATTAATGTTCAATTTACAGGGATTCCGTTGACAAAAGTCACCAATAAACTTAATAGTACAAATACTGAAAGCACATCTACAAAACATTTTAAGTCAAATAAAAATCATAGGATTTAATTGTGGTTCAACCACGCATGCAAAGCAGCTAGATAAAACTTAATAGGGCTAAATTGTTTTACAAAGTAAGGAAATTCGAACATAATAAAAATGAAACGAAGACTAAAAGCAAACACTACAAGAAAGTTCTGGAAAACAACTTTGCTAGTTTTAAGAGGCTGCAAAAATATGCTAAACAAAATGACTTGTTAAATAGATACCAAGCTGGATTCAGGAAAGGTTTGTCAACTGTAGACGATATTTTTGTATTAGATATGATTGTTGAGTTACTAAGAAGTAGTCGAAAC
>JAULCC010624367.1:0-10148 GCA_032358795.1 Nuttallia obscurata | reverse complement strand
GTACTCACAACTGTAACAATCTGTATGTATCTCTAGTATATACTATTGTTTGAAGTATGACGCTTGAAGCGCCGATAGATATCAACTGGACTTATTTATTCGTTCGGGAAATAAATCGGTGCTTCATGTATGACCTTAGCATCTGCTGACACCAATCTGAAATATGCAAATATAACAGTGTGACGACGCACCTGCACTACACAATACGGCTTTAATTGATTCCAATCCGAATGGCTAGTATGTACGAAGGTCTGATAGGCGGCTGACAACCCGGTTAGCTCAGGATGTAGGGTGTCCACTTCAGTTGCGGGAGACCGCGGGTTCGATCCCCGGCCGGGTCAACCCAACGACTGTAAAATAGTAATAGTAATAGCTTTCCCTCCTTGACACTCAGGATTTAGGATTAACATTACGACTGGTCTGGTGGTATCAGGATAAAGTGACCGGCCTGGGTTGAGCCCCCATGTGTGTCAGTCCTACACTAGGCACGCACAATAACCAGAAAGCTCTACAGAAGAGTTCTCAGTATCCACTTCCCTCTCTCTGAGTCGTCCGTAAGCCCTATTTGGCTGAAAGTGTCGTATATGAACCATAAAACAAACAAAAAACAACAGATTATTTTATTTTAAAGTGAGACTGACAGACACCAGAGTCAATCTTGGGTACATCCACCAACCTTCTGTAGGCTAGATGGATAGATTCCTCACATTGAACACTGTATGATACATAGCGTTCTCACATTGAACACTGTGTGATACATAGCGTCCTCACATTGAACACTGTATGATACATAGCGTTCTCACATTGAACACTGTATGATACATAGCGACCTCACATTAAACACTGTATGATACATAGCGACCTCACATTGAACACTGTATGATACACAGCGACCTCACATTGAACACTGTATGATACATAGCGACCTCACATTGAACACCGTATGATACATAGCGACCTCACATTGAACAACGTATGATACTTAGCGACCTCACATTGAACACCGTATGATACATAGCGTCCTCACATTGAACACTGTATGATACATAGCGTCCTCACATTGAACACTGTATGATACATAGCGTCCTCAGATTGAACACCGTATGATACATAGCGTCCTCACATTGAACACTTTATGATACATAACGTCCTCACATTGAACACTGTATGATCCATGCCGTGATTCGAAACTACGGCATCGTGATAAGAAACGTTAGATTTATTTCTGGTTATCCTAACATAACTGGAATAGACGATAAGAATGATCAAGGATTAATTGAATTTACTATGATGTAGAAACGTTTTCGTCGAAATAATGGTCAAAAGGTGAATAATCATCATAGACATTTTCTGTAAATGCTGAATTCCTGTCTCGATCCTACTATAGTTTGTTCTATCGGTCTGTAATGAAGATGGTTACTCTGTGCAACATTATGATGGTGCTCACTGTTTTCTTATATATGATTTTCTTTCTAAACAACTACAAGTCGTTCCCTGTTAAACAGCTTTGGTAAACATTCCATTGAGTGGCGGAACACTCAGCGCATGCGCATTCGTCTTTATCTTTTTTCTCAGTTACCCAGCATGCATCAGTATAACCTTTTGTTTTATTGCATGTTCCTGGGTTGATGCATTAGATGGAGGTAAGGTATCTTAAAGTAATTTTTAAACATAGGCTATGTTTTGCATGTGCCCTGAAACACACCATAAATACCGAGAAGTCCGGAATACGGAACAGTAGCGAGAGGCAGAAAGCGTTTGATATAGTTGTGTGTGAGTGGATAGTTTGATATACACTTGATAAATACTGAACAAATTAAAAAAACGTCAGCTAAGTGTGCTTGGTCATAGCTGGATAAAAACAAATCGGAAAAGGCATTGTCTTTTACTTCTGGAAAAACAAAAACCGACGAATGATAAACGGTCTTAAAAAAATCATTAAATAATACAACCGGTAATGTTTCTTTGTATGTTAATTGTGCATATAAGATAAAAGAAACCGAACATGTGATTAAAATTAAAAAGATATATTTTGTAATAAGTATTCTGTTATTAAAAGAAGGGAAATATTAGAAAGTAAGAAACACAATAAAAACAGAAAAGACATAAAGAAAGGAGGAAAACAGAGGGAAGCACATGAACAGAAGGACAGAGTGAAATACAAGTTACTAGAACTGTAATCAAACTTGAATGCAAAAAAATGACAATATCAGTCTATTTTACAAGTCACGTGACTTAACATCAAGTGTTTCAGAGCAGATGTAGAATCACATACCGCATCCTTTCCCAAACTGTAAAACTGGCCTTTGGCTGCAAAGTCGCATGCTGCTGGTATAAATATATATTATATATGCTTGGACTAGACATAGAATGAGACAGGTACATGTAGTGCATATAGGATGTAGAGCTTGCATGAGTATTACTTGAAATTACTCAAAATTGTCTGGGGGATCACTTATTAGGGGCCAAAACGAAATAGAAATGACTATCAATGTTTTGTTCAAATATTAAAAGTATGAATTTACTGCAGCATGAACAACGTTTCACAAAACCATTCTGGCATCCGATCCCTGCCGCGATTAAGTTATCTGTAATAATTCTGTTACAAGTTAGATATTGCTTAAAATATTATGTAGATACCAGTAACCACTGATCCATCCTTATTATACACATGTATGATATAATAGTTAAAAATATTGTAAGGTGTGAATGGGATGGTTCCCCGACCCACTTTAGCCAATGACGGGGAAAATAAAAATTGAAACACTGAAAAAAAATTAATTAAAAGCAAATTCAATCGTACATTCTTTGTAATTTCAAAATGTAAAACGTCCACTTCGAATAGCTGACCCTATTATCAAAGGGAACACAACCCTTCAATATAAATGCCGTATTTGGAACCAATACAAAGAAGTTTATTTACGCTAAGCAGGGCTACATGAGTGTTTAAACAGAGGCACAGCTTACTTATATTACATGTATCTATGTTCTTCGGCGGTCTGTTTCGTAGGAAATAGCCGAGGTATTCCGATTGCTATATGCAATTGTCAAAACGTATACATTGTACATTACTATATATAAGCTTGGTTAACTCTATTAGCATGGCAATTGCTTTATTTTCAAAATACAGTTTATGTCAATCAGTATCATTTATATTTTTCTTCCGTTTGTTTGGAATTCGATTAATTGATGCAATATGATAATTACATGCCAACTAACAACCTTGCCAGTCTAGCTTTAGTATAATGTATTTTATATTTACGCATGTGTGTTTTTGTCTCTGGGTTTTATCCACACCTATAGTCAAACAACTATTGTTTTAAATGTTAATCAACCCTTTTGGTGTCAAATGCATAATGACTGACTTTTAGAATCACGAAACATCGCAACATGCCTAAATAATATATTATTGTCTGATGATTGATTACCTTGATCTCTGTCATGTCCAGCCAGTCTTCTTGTTCTATAGGAAAGTTTAACTAATTCTGCTTGTTTTGAGATTTGAAATGTTGGCTTTTGGCACCAAATGAGTTTATGTTTGGATATGTGTACGTCTTAAAAGAAACCACGTCATAGTTATCATAAATGGTTGATTATTTAATATTTACATCGACATACATGTAGATATATATCAAGACATTGCAGAATTTATGTCAATTAGATCATTAGATAAGAATAAAACTTATCAATATAAATAATATATTACGGAAGAGAGACTTTCAGGTTTAATTCCTAATAAATATTCAACTCTGTTTTGCAGAAGCATAAATTATAAATGTTGATTCAGTCATGAGGATATACATTATGAGTTATTGTTGGCGTATTGCGACTCCAAACCAACGAGTTCACTATATTTTCAACTATGATGCAAATCTGATTAATACTGTTTTGATATATTTTGATATTAATTTTGATACAGTTTCAGGTTAATATCAAAGTTATTTATAGTATATTTTTTATGACAGTTTCTGGGCTTATGTCAAAGTTTTGCTTCGCTTCCTGTGATTGTTGGAATATATTTTAATTTAAATTCTGGATTAACGTCATATTTATCTCCCTTTGAATGTATGCTAGTATATGTTTAATAATTATGTGTTAATCAATGCCAAAATTTTCTCGCCTTGTACAGTTCCTGGATCAATGTTATTATGTGAATGTCATATCTTTCTCGCTTTGAACATCTGATGGTAAATTTCTTATTATAATGTTTGCACTTTTCGTGTGCGTTGTTTAATACATGTATCTTATAAAGGTTTCTGTTAGTATCAGATTAGTCTGACTTCGTATATGCCATTGTATGTTTTTAATTCCATGTCATATGTGAATGTCACCGCCTTCTTATTTTGTGCGTTTGCTGGAAAATATTTTGTTACAGATTTTTGGTTAATGTCAAAGTTTTCTTGTCTTTTATGTAAGCTGGTGTATACATCATTACTTTTTTCTTTGCTATTTCGAAGTTTTAATCTTTTATATGATGTATTATTTCGATACCCTTTTTGTTTTAAATGTCACACTTTTCTCAACGTGCATGATTGTGTATAACTTATTGCGTTTGACAAAATTTATTTTTAAAGTTTTGTTCTCCTGGTATATTTACTGGTGTATATTTTACCACACTTTCGGTTTCAACGCCAAAGTTGCAGCGCTCTGTATGCATGCTGGTACATGTATTGTTACAGTTTCTGTGTTAAAGTAAAAGTTTTCCCTCTTTTTCTGTTTCTTAGTATGATGATTTTACAGTTTATATGCTATTGTCATAGGCTTAGTGCTCTGTGTGTATGCTGGTATATATATTGTTACAGTTTATTGGTCAATCTTACAACATAACAACAAAAAACTTGACACACACTTTATTTCTGATAGAGTGCATACCAGGTCGGTTTGGCGAGGAGTGTATATACACATGTACGGACTGTCAAAATGGTGGACACTGTAATGAGAAAAGGAATGCCTGTGATTGTACCCCAGGGTGGAGAGGACCAGTCTGTAACAAAACATGCGAGGAGGTAACGTATACAGAACAAGTGATATCGAGATTCTTATATTTCGACAGATCGTTTAAGACAGTACTATTTTCCAATGGCCGAGCTGATATGGCCATTGACTTGCAATCTCTCAGCCCCTCAGATGTGGGATCGAACCCCGGTGCTGAAATTGCGGTTTAAGTTTGCAAGTAAAGAAGCCTTCCAACAGGCCTGTGGTAGGTCGGTGGTTCTGTTCTAGCCACGTGCGCTCTGTGCGGGAATTAACGTACAGAAGTCCCAGTCCTTTTTCGACCTGTAAAGAGCTGCACGTGGCGATGCGACTTAAATACCTTTGAAAATGCAAATAAACAAACAAATAAGCCAATATTGTTATCAGAAAATATATTCCAGAATCAGAAAATACATGTATTCATTAAATATGTATTAAGAAATTATAAAATCAGTTCTGAAGAAGTTTTTTCAAAACTGCTTTCTTTGAAAGCCTCGTAAATCCTTTGCTTAAATAGTTACATTTATAAATGACAAGAGGCAAAATCATAGAGATAGCCTTTTATAGCTTATTGACTGCGCCCCTTTAAACAATTCAACTCAAATTTTGTTAGCAGTATCCACAGAATCAAAGTCTTTCGCCATATACATGTTTCAGTCGAATATGACTAAGACGCAATAGTTTAATTATAACACGATAAGTAACAAAGTTAAACGAAATGATACCATGACTATCGTATGTATAATTGAGTTTATGAGAAAAACTCAGCAATGTCCTAATTTCAAAAGAGTACAATATAGCATATACACGAAAACGTAGTCATATACCTAAGTTTGACCTAGAGCTTCTCAAATGAAACGATTCTTTCAAACTGTTAGCTGATTTAAATATGTGTGTTCTTTTAAATGCTGTCACTGTTCTATAAAACAATTTGTAAAATTCGGCTAAAGGAGTGTCCAGTCCTCAAAAGCGTTATATATAACTATAATAAACGAATTCCCTTATATTAACGTTCACTCATCCTGTAACTTTTATTTCACATCAGGGCACCTACGGACAAGACTGTAACACCATCTGCAATTGTCGAAATGGCGGAACGTGTGAGCACGTTACCGGAAAATGCATATGCCCTCCTGGTGTCGAAGGAGAGTTCTGTGAAGACGGATGTCCTGCCGGGTTTTTCGGCATACATTGTGAGAAACGGTGTTTGAAACATTGTCCTGGTGGCCACTGTGACAAAACGTACGGGTTCTGTGAATGTCCGCCTGGATTCTTTGGACCGTCATGCCACCTCCCTTGCCCTATGTTTTCCTACGGCTCCCATTGTAACAGCCATTGTGACTGCGACCGTCAACATTCTATTGGCTGTAATGCTGAGGTAAATAAAACTTACATTTTCTCTAAGAGTAACTAATAGATGAACGTTTATAAACGAACCATATGACGGCATGGATTACCAGTGGCCTCCGTGGCCGAGTGGTTATAGTCGTTGACTTGCAATCTCTCAGCCCCTCACCGCTGTGGGTTTGAACTCCGGTCTGGGCACTTCGGATTTTTTCAAGTGAGGAAGCCTTCCAGCTGGCTTGTGGTAGGTCTGTGGTTCTACCCGGGTGCACTCTGTGACTGAAATAGTGTACAGAGGTCCCCCGGGGTCTCCCTCCACCTGTAATGAGCTGAACTTTGCGATATGACAGAAATACTGTTGTTAAACCGACGTTAAATTTCAAATAAACAAACAAAAATAAACAAACAACAAAGCATTATCAGTACCGCCTATAACAAAAACAATTCGCAGATACGCAGATGTAGAGGACATTGTCACCGTCTTGTGCATAGGAAATTGCTGTTTCAAGCCCGGAAGGTGGCCTTTTTCTTAGTTATGTTAGCTTAATTATCTGAGCTCGAGTATGTTGAAAAGTCTTTGGTTTGTATAAGCACTTTCAAATATGTTTCCTTGGTAGAATAAGTACTTGGTATCAAGTGAAGGTAATGAAAATGGACATCTTTGGGGCTCGAACCTGCAATCTCATGCGCGCAAGGAGGACGCATTTATCTTGCCCGTCATTAGACACCGATAACTGGTTCTACCTAAGAAACGGACTCGAAAGTGTATATACTAGCCACATACGTTCAAATTAATCGAACTGAACCTCATCCTGTTTCGTTTTAATTTTCATGAAAAAATACTGCTGAAAGAATAAACTTGCAAAGAAGAAGATTTAATGTTTTCCTTAGGCATTTCAGGTTCAACATATTGTTACGAAACAACGGATAGATGAAACCAAAATATATATTCACACCTACTTAATGGACTATCTATACATGTATATAGAGGATATCTAATGAGTTTTCACTATATATAAAATTGTATTAGACGAGTCAAGGAATCTTTATTAAGCGAGCCTCTAGCGAGCTTAATAAAGGTTCCAGGACAAGTCTAATAAAATTTTATACATGTATAAAGTGAAAACGAATCTGGTATTCTTTTTATCACATGACACAACAAAACAGGAAGATGAAAGCTGTAAATTCTATTCAGCTATTTGTAATGCATGACATTGACCTCATAACGACGCTATGGTAAATCTATTGATAATCATGAGCCAAAAAAACCAGATCCACATTTTATTGGAAAAAGTCTATCAAACCCCTGTCTAGCATTCAAAGCTGCATAAAATTCAAGACTTTAACAAGTAAAAAACTAAATTTTAACTTCAAGGCAACGGTTAATTCTATTCTGTAAACTATGCCGCGGATGAATATATATGTCGGGTAAATCGGTTCTTATATGTAACGTGTTGTTTGTATACGAAAATACGTGATGATTATATCACACAGAAAATAAGCAACGTCATGTGATAATTATAAATTATGCTTGGCTAGACTCCATCTTCATAAATATAAGGTATCAATTCGCGCAATCGCAAGCTCGAATTGATTTAACTCGTAAATACATATTTCGGGTATCACAATAAGATTAGAAGGAATGAAAGTTTGAAAAATAAATCAATAGCATATCCGAATTTCACTAAATAAAAACAGCAGGCTACTGCAGTTAATAAAGATTTAGGTCGGTAAATACTACCTGTTAGTTTAACATGAACTTTCAGTACTGTAAATTGGCACGGGATCTTTAATGTATGGACTGTTTCTTGTTTGTCAGACCGGAGTATGTAACTGCAAGCCAGGACACCGTGGTACCCGTTGCCAAGATGTTTGTCCCGACGGTTTCTATGGTGCCAACTGCGCCGTGCCGTGCAGTTGCGATGACGACATGGAATGTGACAAGGTCACTGGACAATGTAGACATATGTGCCCCGCCGGAAGTATGGGGAAAAACTGTAATCAACGTGAGTATACCAATAAAAAGGTTGACAAATCTTTATTTGTATGATTTCTTATTTTCTAGTGTAGACTAGGCCCCGTGTTTACACAACATTTTTCAGTCTCAACCAAGTTTGAGATTGAATATATTTTCTGCAATTATTTTGTAATTTTAGCCTAAACAACAAGTTAAAAAAATTTACTGAGACTTAAAACCAAAATAAAATATTTATTGCCGACTGAAAAATCTCTTTAAAACATTCAATTCAGCTATATACATGTATGACAGCAAAGTTTCATTGTAAAACTCAGCTAAGACCGATAGATGCTCTGTGAACACAGGGCCAGCTATCCGCTGAACATTGACTACTGACTTACGTATTGAATTTACGAATAATCATTGCTAGTGGCATTATTCACAAATGAGATTCACTTTATGATTTGGTATTGTACACCAATGACTATATAACTTATGAATTTTGACTGGTTGTGGTATTTATCACAATTGACAATAATTATTCAAATTATGAATTCTGATTGGTCATAGCATTGTTAACACCAGTCTGTGTTTTGCCTATGAAACAAAGCAGGAGTTATTGATATGCCATCGCATAAAGCTTTTGATCCTGTTGTGCACAGTTTACAAATTCCTTTTTTGTTATTCAGTGGTTCGTGCTGTACAGTATAACAGTCAACGTCACTAGTTTTGTACCTCAGATATTTGTTTTTAACCCTTATAGTGCTGAATTTGTCGTCTGCTGAAAAAACTTTTCGTCTGCCAAAACCCTAAAGTTTGACTTTTCTGTGTAAATTTTCAGAAGTAATAATCTGAGTGACAAACAATTTGGATATCAGATCAGACGCCGTGTTTGGCGGCGGCTGATCTAGATCCAAAATGTTTACAAAGGTAATCACTGTTTGGGTCAAGCACTGAAAGGGTTAATGATTTGATATACACGTTGTTTCAATTTTATTATTTTGATTTGCTAGTTGATTTACATTTGTATCCGTCCTCGCATGAGTTTAAACTGATTTATACTTTGTAGTTGTGTTATATTACAACTTGCATAGAAGTTATTTGATATCTAGGTTTTTCTTTTTACTTTAATACGACAGTTTAGTTACCATCGATTAAAGACAATAAACGGGGGTTATTTTGCATTATGTGTTGTCTGTGGTTCAATAAGGGATGTTAAAAATAGTCTAATCAGCATAATATTATGATGCCTGATAAGGATTGGTCACAAATATGTCTCGTCATTGGCAGTTCGTCTAATTTGGTTGAATACATAGCGGTGGTTTCATGAAATAGGGGATTTTATCTGCTAATTATAAGTTGAAGTCACATCATGTATTTAACCATAGGTCATTTTTTAGGATGGTGGGGACGGGAAGTGGAGTCACTTATATACTAGGCGCTCATTGCCTATATCATTTTCGCCACCATACAATGTAGGCGACTCGGTGATATTTTTGCAAAGGGTTTGAAAGCAGATGAATCGCCGATAAACTAACTCATCAGGACCCAAACTGTTTGACATCCTGATTTGGTATTTAAAAAGTAAAAATTAAATTCAAGAAATACCGAGTTTAAACACCGATACAGACGACAATATAATGCAAACGAACATTATTGACAGTCCTAGGTCAACATTTCCTGTCTTTTTCCCGTTTAATTTTGTTTTATGCATGAGTAGTGGTATTATTTTTATTTGTTTGCTATGTTTTTGTTCCCTCTACTAGCATGTACAAGGGGTCATTATGGACTCTACTGCGCCCTTGTGTGCAATTGTGGCTACGGCGAATGTGACCCGGTCACAGGGGACTGTATCTGTGGACCCGGGAGGATG
>JAULCC010624345.1:0-10148 GCA_032358795.1 Nuttallia obscurata | reverse complement strand
AGGGCTGCATTAGGACATTTGTTAAACATACATGTAGCAGTATAGTAGTAAGATGTGATCAGAGGGCTGCTTGAGGACATCTGTAAAACATACATGTAGCAGTAAAGTAGTGAGATGTGATCAGAGGGCTGCTTAAGGACATCTGTAAAACATACATGTAGCAGTATAGTAGTGAGATGTGATCAGAGCTTTCGGACATCTGTAAAACATACATGTAGCAGTATAGTAGTGAGATGTGATCAGAGGGCTGCTTTAGGACATTTCTGTTCTTGATCTGCACTGCGTGGAAATGTATTGCATGTGGTACAATTTGGCTTCTGATTATTTCATTATAAAACAAACAGTGCAGACTTTGATCAAAGGGCTTTTATGATCTGTGTATGCACTGTTTGCAAAGGACAGTTTATACATCTTACAACAAAGATTATCTCGTAAGTAACTAATCATTCTGTTTAGTTTTTTAATAAGATTTACGCACATACATGTATATCCATTTTTACAAACAGAGTAGATATGGATCAGACAGCTTTTACAGGAGCTGCAAAATTAAGGATCTGGTATTCCATTCAAAGGGTTATTAAAAACCCATTCTGGTCAGTTGTTTCTGTAAAGTTACATGTATATAGAGGATCTTAAAATGCAAATCAGGGATAATTATTTTCAAATAAGCTGATTCAAAAGCTGTGATTGTTTTTTTGTTTTGTTTCAGTATTATTTTTTTTACATAATTTAGAGTATTTGTTTTAAATGATTTGTTGATTAAAATTGAAATAAAGTTATTCTTTGTGTTGCTGTAATTCCTAGTCGCTACATATATAATTAAAACCTCTCTAAAGCGACCGTCACAAACATTCACATGCTCCTCTGGGAACTTTCTGCATTACTTTTTTACTGCATTAAACAGACACCTGTCTTTAAGAAAATAACATGCTACTTCATTTAGTGGTCACTTTCGACAGGGTTCTACTTATTTCGAAAGCAAGTTACACATATTGACAGATAAACGACATCTACTACGATATAATCAAATCTCACATTTGGCATTTATTGCCCCTCAAAATCAGTTTTCATCAGTAACAGCTATAAAATGTAATCTGAACTTGCATGGTGATCACGACTGTAATGTTTATAGTACAGTAGAATCTCTACAAAGCGACCACTAAAGACATAAATACAGACACATTTCTAAAGCAGTCTTTTAGACAGGTGACTGCTTAATGCAGCATAAATGTTATGCAGAAAACTCATCTGGGAGCTTTCTGTATTATATTCATACTGCATAAGCCGCCGTTTAGGCCTAAACGGCGCACGCCAGTTCTTAAAGAACGTGTGAAAGTCTACGTTATGGCAGCTTTTTGGATCCCTGATGGGGTGCTGCATATTTGAAATGGCAGCTGATCAGAATCTTATAATAACAAGAAATAATATGCAGAGAGTGCTAATCTGTTTACCTAGAATCTGACTCTTAATTAATACACGATTGTTTTAAGAACATTATTTTTCCGAAGTTCGTTAGAACGTATTTACTAATTTCAGTATCTTAACAATTTGATTTCCCTTTAAAGAAATTTAAAATGGCTGAAAGTCTCCCACCGACTTCCAGTCAACGTGATTAGCACCAACTGTATATGTTTTATAAGTTTTATACGTGTGTTTACATATCACACCACATTGATGTGGGTCTTCATTGTAGAAAATGTGTTTATGTACTGGAATTGTTAAATATTGTTGTTTCATAGGTATACAAAAAAATAATTAATTTTTTGTAATGATATGTATATTTGTTTTATTAAAATATTTATAATGTACTATACCATTGTTACAGTTATATGTGGCATTTTAATAAACTATAAAACTGTATAAACGGTAAAGTTGTTAACTATACATGCTCGTTTTATCAGTCTATCTCAAATCTGATTTGAGGTAATAAAGGATTTTTAGACCATTTTGTAATCGGGCTTGTTTGTGCCTTTTTAAATCATAAATTATATATAAAAACATTATATTACATCTATCGAAATTAAGTAGGTTTTAAACATGCAAACGCATTTATCTCTTGTTATATGTTCTGCTTGGTAGATTAACAGAGGCTGAATAAATATACTGGTAGTTTGTACTGATTATACGCTTTAACAATGTGCAATGTACTTCTACTTGTTAAAGGTGATATTTTTAGATGGCATGGTTAATTTTTATTATGTGTGTATTTGCACTGCCTCGAATCTGTGCCGTCGGCAAGTAATATAATCAATTTAAAACCTAACTACATTCTTGTTTGACAAATGTGCTTATGTGTTAGTTTAATGGATTTACGTCTCTTTCTGTCATATAGGAAAATGGACGTCCCAGTGAGAGGGAAGCGGGTTCTCTGGTATTGTTACATGCCCACTGATACTGATCCTGGTCGCCAAAGAGTATAACCATTACTACCAATTCTAAAGTCTTTGGTTTGATCCGGCAGGGGACTGAACCTACGGCCCCTCGCCCCGGCAGCTAACGATTTACCACTTAGCTAATAGGGTTGTGACAAATCTGTAAACGAAGCGATACTCAAAGTAATTGATCTATCAAAATATACCATACCACAGAGCAATGTAGTTGTAACACAGAATGCTATATGATACTCTTGATTCTTGGCAAAGAGATGTGCCGAGTGGTTATATTCGTTGACTTGCAATCTCTCAGCCCCTCATCGCTGTGGGTTCGAATCCCGGTCTGAGCACTTCGGATTTTTCAAGTGAGGAAGATTCCAGCTGGCTTGCGGTAGGTCGGTGGTTCTACCCGTGTGCACTCTGTGCCTGAAATAGTATACAGAGGTCCACCGGGATCTTCCTCCACCTGTAATGAGCTGTGCGTCGCGATATGACTGAAATACTGTTAAAGCGACGTTAAATTCCAAATCAAACCAAAAAAAAAAATTCCACTCTATCACATTTGTATCATTGACACTTTCCTGGGTAAATGTAAATTGTGTGATAAAACAGTCATCATTTTCAGACATTTTGCTAATAAGTTCGTATTAACACTGCGACAATAGACACTGTGAACGAATTAACAACTGGACACATAGGCTGTCCAATATTACCGCACGTAAAGCACGGGCTCAGGGTTGGACGCAAGTCCATGAACAAGAGAATGCATTCTACCTCCTTTCCCTTTCTTTTACTTGAATCCGCCCTGTTCGTGGGAACACCCCACGAGAAAGACGTGGTGCTTGCATGAGTGTGTAGAAGCAATGGGGATAGCAAGGGATATTTTAAAGTATATACATAAGCCATTACTATTTGTATGTTTAACAGTTGCTGAGTCTTTTTTTATACGCCCATCTGAAAGATTGTCGTATTATGCGAAACCCTGCGGCGGAGGGGCATGCGGTCGGGCGGGCGGCTCAAAATGGTTTCCGGACGATATCTTCAGTTCTGCTTGATGTTTGTCAACCAAGTTTTATAATTTACTTATTTATCATACAGGAAAGAATCCTATTGATTTTGGGTCCTGTTCGATTAATTTTCCTTGAGTTATGCCCCTTTATGGACTTAGATTATTGAAAAATGAGGGTTCCCGGATGATAACTTAAGTTTTGCTTGACCTAGGTCAACCAAACTTAAAAATTAGCTTCATAAGCATAAAGAGAAGAAACCTATTGATTTTCATCCGGTTCGATTAATTTTCCTGGAGTTATGCCCCTTTATGGACTTAGATTATTGAAAAATGGGGGTTTCCGGATGATAACTTAGGATCTGCTTGACCTAGGTAAACCAAACTTCAGAATTAGCTTTATTTTTATATTGGGAAGAAGCCTGTTGATTTTGGTTCTAGTTCGATTATTTTTCCTGGAGTTATGCCCCTATGTGGACTAAGATTATTGAAAAATGGTGGTTTCCGGATGATAACTTTAGTTCTACTTGACCAAGGTCAACCAAACTTCACAATTAGCTTTATAAGCGTACAGGGAAGAACCCTATTGAGATTGGGTCTGATTTGATATTTTGTATGGAGTTATGCCCCTTTTTTTACTTAGATTATTGAATAAATTGACGATATCTTAAGTGGTGGTTGACGCATGCCAACCAGATTTCATGATTGGCTTTTTTATCATACAGGATTATGGGTCCAGTCTTAAGCGAAATGATAAAAATTACTATATTGCCATAGTAAAGTACAGCTTATAGTATGTACAGAGTGACTAATGGTCACTTTGCACGGGTTTTTCATGTGTGCACTGGGGTGTATAGGAATGTGTAGTAGCATTTTCATTCTACCGGACGACACAGAGCAAGCAACATTGATTTTTCAAGATGGCAACTGAGAATGATATGCGAACGAGGTAAGAACAGCTTATGGCTTCAAAGTTGCATGCTTTTGAGCAGCGCGTTATGTGTTCGCAGAAGCAATTTACACTAGACCAGATATCTCAGCTTCGGCAGAGTTTGAATCCCGGTGTAGGATACAGCTTTCGTAGGAAGGGAAACGAGGAGCAGCACAACGTTAATACACAGGTGCTTGACCGACTGAGAGAAGCCGACGGCCATTTGAGAGACGCGTTGGAGAACGGCTCTACCGACGCAGTTCAGACGGCACACTGGAAGCTTTCTACAGGTAGAGATACTTTTACACCGTCAAAGCTGATTAAGCTGGTCGATTCTTCAGATAGCGGTTGGCGAGTAGTACAAGAGTACAAGGCACATCTTTTGGCTGATGATTCAGACGACGATAGGAAATTCAAAGAGCGCAGATGAAGGCTGTCCGTAAATTACAGCAGGACAAGAAAGCCAGAGCACGCTGTTTCCAGCCTTATACACCGGCCAGAACTTCTAGTTTGCCATACCAGAGAGCTCAAATGACTCGGAGATTGTCGTCTGACGGGAGGAGACCAGGCCTTTGTTTCAGATGTGGTCGCCCTTGACATCGGAGGCAGGAATGCAAGGCGGTTATTTCGGAGGGTGGAACTCAAAATGAGAGACATATAGGTAGCAATATGTTTAAATCTTTTGAAAGAGTGGGCAAATTTTCATTTCAGGGGACAAACCCGGTTACTCCAATAGATAAGCTAGAATCATGTTATGACCACTGGAAAGATGCAGGTACGAATGAGTACATCCTGCAAGTGGTAAGTCAGGATTATAAGCTGCCGTTTAGAGTTATTCCGATACGAGCCATATTGAAAAATAACAAATCTTCTTTGGATAACCCAGATTTCGTCTAATGGAGGGTTGCATTTCGGAAGTAAGTTTTATACCACATGTTGTCAATCCGTCAACAGTTGCTTATGGAAAATCCGGCTAATCAAGACTGGGTCTGGGTTGTCGTCATATTGGAGGTATTTAAGTATAAATGTTGTTCTGAAGATCAGGATGTAGCTAGACAAATGTTTGTTGCTGGCGAGTTTTTGTTTGCTTCCGATATTACAAGTGCATATCATCATATCATTATTTATCCTGATCACAGAACGTACTTGGGCGTTTCTTTGAAATCGGGTGATAGGGTCCGCTATTTTGTATTCAATGTTCTCCCATTTGGAATTTTTACGGCAGGATATATTTTTACTAAGTTATTGAGAGTGCCCGTTAAGAAATGGCGGTCACGTGGTTTAAGAATAGTCGTTTTCTTGAACGACGGTCTTGGTGGTGCCAAGGGGTTTAAATCGGCAATCGAAGCGTCCAAATACTTAAAGTAGATTTGTCAAAATTTGGTTTTCTTATTGCAGATGATAAGTGCTATTGGTTGCCTTGCCAGAGTTTAACTTGGCTGGGTTATGTTTGGAATACATTAGAGGGTTATTTTGCAGTTACTGAAGAGCGCGTGGAGCGACTTTTGAGTTAGAAGAACTGCTTTCAAAAGTATGTAACGGTCAGCTAATTTTTCCAGTTAAAAAGGTTGCACGACTGGTTGGACAGTTAATATCAATGCAGAGTGCAGTAGGTAAATCTGTTCGGTTGAGAACAAGGTCATTGTATCGGTGCGTTGTCACACGTGCTAGCTGGATCACGCCCGTTATGGTAAGTTCTAAAGCTTTAGATGAAATTGAGTTTTGGCGGGAAAAAATTCGTGATTTGAATTGAGCGGATCTTAGTCCGTGTAGTCTGATCGTGAGATCTGTTGAAGATGAACAGACGTCCGTCCTTTGTGATGCCAGTGAAGCTGGGTATGGTGAATACATTGATGGTATTGATGACAGTCAGATAATAGGCTGTTGGTCTGAAAGTGAGAGTAGATTCAGTTCCACCTGGAGAGAGCTAAAGGCTGTTCATAGAGTGTTAAATAGTTCTCTAGATAGGCAGGAATATCAAAGAGTAGAAGTACATACAGATAACTAGAATGTCTCAAGCATTTTGAAAATTGGTAGCAAAAAGTCGCATTTGTAAGATATTGCTATTGACGTGCATTATGTCTGTCAGCAACATGCTGTTCATTTGGAATAAAAATGGATTCCACGAGAAAAACATGTTGAAGCAGACTTTCTCAGTACATGCACAGATAGCGATGATTGGTCAGTAAAAAATCATATTTTTGAAATATTAGATGAAAAATGGTGACCGCACACTTGTGATATGTTTGCCTGTATTTATAACACTAAATGCGAAAAGTTTTATTCAAAGTATTGGTGTCCAAAAACGGCGGGTTTTAGATGTGCATTTATATGCGTTCAATTACACTTGGGATGAGGCAAATGGCTGGCTAGTTTTCCCACCTCGTCTTGTGCTTCGTTGTTTGACCAAGATATTTAATGAAAAATGTAAATAAACTTTCTTTGTACCGATATGGAAGTCGGCGCCATATTGGCCAGTTTTGTTTCCAGATAGAAATAGAAGAGCAGAAAGCATACACGATGTCTTGTATTTCAGCCTGGAGTGTTGCATGTGAAAGGCAGAGGAAAAAACTTGCATTTTTGATGGCAGGCCGTTATTGTTTGGTTTTACAGCAGTGAGGTTTCAATAGTTTACCATATGGTTTTATTTGTTTTTTCATAGACTCAATATTAAACAGAGTATAGATGAGGAGATGGAGAGATGTGGTGTAGATAACTCACAGTTTGGTGATTTACCAGCCAAGATGGCGGACTTTATAGTTAAGGCCAAAAGTGACAACACCAACGCTAAGTATTTGTGTTATTTTAAGAAGTTGGAACAATTTATTTTCAGGAAAATGAAGATCGGCTCTTCCAGCATCTCCAATACATGTGGCGTTGTATTGAACGGATTTGATGGACAAACATGTGTTAAGTTCGGTCATATCCTCGACTGTGTATAGCATGAAATGGGCACATTCACTGAGAAACTTACCAGATCCGACGAAAATTTTATTTGTTAAAAACTTATTAGAAGCTTCAAAACGAGTGTTATCTAAGCCAGTGTGTAAGAAAAAACCTATCTCCAAAGACGCTTTGATTTCATTATGCAGCAAATACGCTTACACGACATATGTTTTTGTTATTCGTGATTTGCGTATGATTTTGTTAGCATTTTCAGTTTTTTACGCTTTGATGAGCTCGTGCATTTACACTGTAATGAAATTCAATTTTTCAGTCATCATTTTTCTTTATTCATAAGAAAATGTAAAACAGATCAGTTTCATCAGGGTCATGAGATCGTTGTATCTAGTCCCATGTGGGCCTGGGGCGTGCTAACGTAGCACAAGAATGGGGACCACTGCTTAACCCTGGTACATTTCCGATTCTCCAGCAGGTATTAAGTTGTTGGATTCATACCCCATATTTTTTATCTCGATGTAAATGAGATGTGGATCCAACAAGTTTTTTCCTGAATGGCGCCATATAACCTATACAGTGTTGCGGTGCCATAAAACCAAACTCAATCAATCAATCGATGTATCTAAGGGCACAACTTTAGCTTGTCCGTTCGTAATGCTTAAGCGTTATTTTGAAGTAACAAAACTGAATACTTCCGAAAGCATATTTTTATTTAGACCTTGTTACCGTTCTAAAGAAACCTGTGGCATTATAGGCAAGAACAAACCCCTCAGTAATACACGTACCAGAGTGGTTCTTGTTGCTAGGATGAGAGAAGTGGTATGG
Organism: Nuttallia obscurata; assembly: GCA_032358795.1. Lineage (NCBI taxonomy): Eukaryota > Metazoa > Mollusca > Bivalvia > Cardiida > Psammobiidae > Nuttallia > Nuttallia obscurata. Next base: position 2,113 of record JAULCC010624345.1, on the reverse strand, counting down.
GATTTAAATGTGTGTCTACATTCCTTACGTTCAGGAGGTGCCACAGCTGCAGCTAATGCTGGGGTAGATGACCGTTGTTTGAAAAGGCATGGTAGAAAGGAGGCGAAAGCAGTAAAGTCGCTGGCGCTTTGAAGTATATAAACTGAAAGCGTATACATGTTGTTATTTTTTTCCAAGATTACATCATTCCATTTTCAACCAGCCCGCTCTTTTCGTATTCTTAACCGCTCGTCTGGCATTGCATTTATTGTTAGTTGTTTATTTTGTTCGTACAGTACAGACTATATATTTCACGCGTTTCGTTAGTATAGCGTGAAATAGTCGCTAAGGCGATACGAAAAAATACTATATTGTCTTTGATTGATTGATTCTTTATTAGCCTCCAATGTTGAAGAGTTTCATACAATCATGTTTACAAAATAGAATAGAACAGAACAAAACAACATTACACTACACAACACAGCTCTGACACACACGTACACATAAACAGAATCACACATACATTTTGCATACTTTTTTGATACAGAAGCATCAACATGTCACATCGTTAATACACATAGTTTATGTACGATTTGCGATTTTCTATCTAATTTCAGGAAACGCAAATATGCATTGCAATCTAACACTTTATACAGATCCTGCCACAAACGTTGGCGTATTGTTTCGTTGGTGGAACAGTCGTATACTGCATGGACTCCACCATTTGTAAATAATCTGCCACAAAATATGCATGTTTGACAAAATTCGTTTGAATGTAAACGACCTAGTAGCTTTGCAGTTTTCTTACATGCCGTAAGAAGACCTGGATTTTGTTTTCCCAGATACCAAAGAGGTATCGGAGTCAAAACACCAACTATGTTTAATAGATAAGAAGAAAAATATATATCTTAGTGCATACGTGTATGACGTTTTCCTATTTCATATTCATTGAACGATATTCTTAGTACATTTTTCCATTGAACTTTTGACGGAAATGAACCGGTTTTCAGGTAATTTTTCAAATAATAATCTAGCTTGTATTTGCATAGAATTTTATAAACATCGGGTAAAAATCCTTTCTTTTTATGTGGATTGTCAAAGTAACGAACAAGTCTGTCAACAAAAATCTGCTTAGCTAAAAGGCTGACATCTAGTCTGCACAACTGACCCAAAAACGATAGCTTTCTATAATCAATTTCACTGACAACCCGCTTGCAACCTATCATACTCAGAGCAATATCGCTCCTTGTAAGCCTTGAAACACCTTGCATAAAACGTACACATGTACGTTGTGCTATCTCAAGGGAAGTTAACCGAGGTTCATTGACGTCATTCCATAGCTCGCAACCATATAAACTTTTGGGCAAAACCACTTACTTATAAATGGTGAACATTGTTGGCGGGTAAATTCCATAGTTTGTTAATCCGGACCCTGGGAGACTTAAAAATGTACTTTTCAGCTTGGTTGTAGCATCTTGTACAGATAGATACAGATCTCTAATACAGTAGAGTCTAGGCATCTATTAAAATGAATACCAAGATGCGTATAGTCATCTTTTTCAAAAATTGTCATTTCCTAGCTTCCATGATTTAAGTAACCTCGTTTTACTTTTATCCTCATTAAAAATAACAACGGCACACTTACTCGCATTGTAACAATATCTCCACTTGCATGAATAGTTATAACATATTTCCAACATTCTATCTAGGCTGTTTTTCGAAAACTTTGCACGGGTTTTGTCATGTGTGCATTATGGTGTATTTGGATGTGCAGTAGCATTCTCATTCTACCGGACGGCACAGAGCAAGCAACATTGATTTTTCTTATGGGGGCAAGATGGTTATCATTTTAATCAAATTTTATATATATATATGGCATCCTGAAAATGGTTTAACATTTGCTATTGGTGTAAGTTAATATTTGGATAAGTTTTTTTCGTATTGAATGGCTGAAGTTGTACTGTGTACATGTTTTTTTTTTGTGCCACCCTCTTAAAGGGGTGTGGGCATTTAGATTTGCCCTTGTCCGTCTGTCCGTCCGTCCGTCCGTCCGTCCGTCCGTCCGTCACAAAATCTTGTGTCACTCATATCTCAGAAAGTAAATGAACCTGAGTCATAAAACTTTACAGGAATG
>JAULCC010624334.1:0-10148 GCA_032358795.1 Nuttallia obscurata | reverse complement strand
GCAACGTACATGTAGGCCAATCAAGAGTGACAGCAGACCTATATAAGCAGGAAGTCGTTAGCATGTTTGTTTGTTTGATTGTGTCTGTTTTTCATATTGGTTAGGATAGTGTTATAAACGGACCAGTGTTTGCCACAGGTTTTAACGTCAGAAGTACGTACATGTATATACACAGTTTAACCTTGTCATTTTGGAAATACTTATCGGAAAACTCGGAAAAGTACAAACTGGGTTTGTAGAATTTTCTCTCTCTTTTTTCTCAGGCTAATCTGTTTTGCCTTAGATTTGATATGGATAAATACGAGCCTATAGTCAACTATTTCATACTTTAATAACAATATATAACAAAAAAGAATCTATATCGAGATCGAGACCGACTAGGCTGTAGTTTTACATGTAATGTACCTTGATCATTGTAATTTATGTTTTTTGTATGCATAATGACTAAAAACTGTAACAGTTAAAGTCAAATAAAACATTTTCTTCTTAGTGTTGATAATAATTCGTTAACTTTAGAGCACGCAGATGCTTCTTTCTGCCACAGTGCTTCCACTTACAGCGGAACAAGTTAGACAAACACCTAAAAAGCACTCATATGCTTGAAAATGAACAATAATTTATGCCATACTTTTTTAATCTCATTTAGAGAATAATAAACAATGGGAAGCGATTGTATTGAGCATTTATTGATATGCTAAAGTGTTAGCGTGTACCGCAACGTATTATGGTACAACCTGAACAAACTAGGAATTAACGGCCCAACTATACTGTATGTGAACGTTGTAGGGTAAGCCATTTTAAAGACTATTCAGACTTCATAGAAATAGCTTTTGGTCTAAAACAGGGAGAGATATGTTCACCAATATTATGCTCTTTCTTTGTGGAAGATTTGGAAATATGTTTAAATAATAACGGAAGCTCTGGTGTTTACATATATATGACATCTCTTTACTATTATTAATGTTTTTCAACGTTTTATTTTGAAATTTCTCATGTATGGAGACGATATGGTGATATTAGGGGAGGCAATCGAAGTTCTTAAGATTAGTTTAGACAATCTCTGCAATTACTGTGATCGATGGGGACTGCAAGTGAACACTGAAAAAAAAACAAAGTCATAGTTTTCCGCAAATGAGGTCGTTTGCATCAAGGTGGAAAATGGACATAGAAAGGCTTAAACATTGATATTGTTGAAGATTTTAATTACTTTTGCATAGTGCTGAATATTGTAACGGTTCTTTTGACCGAAACCAACAAATGATTGCGGATAAAGTTTGAAAGCTATTAATACATTATTTTATGATACAAAAGATTTTATGTTTTCTCCAAAGACAATATGTCAGCTCTTTAACTCGTTTGTATCATCTATTTTAAATTATTCATCAGAAATATGTGAGTTTTTTAGAATGAAGGAGTTAGAATGCCTGCATATGAAATTTTGTAAAAGAGTTCTAGGTTTAGACCTCAATACGAGCAATTCTGGTGTTTACGGTGGATTGGGAAGGTACCCGTTATCCATTGACAGACGTGTCAATATATTGAAGTACTAGTTGAAGGTGACAAATACCGACAATGTATTGTTAACCTTTAGCCCACTGAACAAATGTCGTCTGCTTAAACTGTCGTCTGCCTAGATTTTAAAATTCATCAGAATCGCCCAATATTTGGAGAAACAATTGGCCGAGTATCAAACAGCTTGGATCCGGATTAGACGCCGAGTTACTAATCGGTGTCTAATCTGGATCCAAGCTGTTTGCAAATTCTATCACGGTCGCCCGTAGCAAGCTAAAGGTTAAATGTGCCTTTCAGTGTTTAACTGACGACTTAAGAAAAGGTCATTCGAACTGGGCTGCTCAAGTTAAACAACTGTTATGTAGTAATGGTTTTGCATATGTTTAATTTTGTATATGCTATAAGCATACTACTATGTATGTTTCATGCAGTAAAATTATTGTATTGCATTGTATAGTATGTATAAATGGCTTTGCATTTGTATGGCAAAATCCTCATTTCATGAATTCAAAACAGTTTTTACCCATTTTTATGCAGAAATTAATAGAAGTTTTTATGCAGATCTGGCCAGGCGATGTCCACAGAAACCAAGTATTGTTATTGTATAAAGAGATAAAGGCAAGGTTTGTGTATTAACAGTATTTAGATACGTGTAAATTGATTGGATTGTATTAAAGCTCAACCTCTGGAAGACAGATATTAAGCGTTATCAATGTAATATTTGGAACATCCCAAACATAGCCAGCAGCAACTTTGCAAGCCTGCTTGTAATGCAACATACTGTTGGAATTATCAATTATATTAAGAAGGTACGCAGGTGAGTGACTACGATACTGCCAAATCACCCTACTTCTTACATACAGCTACTCAACTTTCTCTCATAGAGTCATGGAACATTGGGGTAATGTTGTTGAAGTTACAGAGCTGTGCACCCTGGTATTTGTTTGCAACTGTTTAAAATACGAGGAAAGGTGTAGCCTTTGAATTTGCAAAATAGGATATTTTTTGCTTGTAACGTTCTTAACTGATAAGCTATTTTACTTAAGAATAAAAAAGCGCTGGCTACTTGAGGGATGTGGGGTGCATCCGTATTTTGTGGACATAATTCTGTCTGTGTTTTGAAAATAAGCTACTGACCCTGCCTTTATTGTCTTATAGCCTGCTATCTAGATCCTTGTATTGACTCCATGATGTGAAATAACTTAGTTTCGTCAAGAAATATGACGTATTGTCTGTTGCAGAGATTAAATATGTGTGTAAAGAACGACAAGTCTGCGAAGGAGAAATTATATCATAAGTGTTACCAGCAAAGTATGCTTTATTAAGTTTATTTTTACCATCTAGTAGTTATAAACTGATATTTCTTTTTTTTTCAGATACAACGCCTATGGTGCTAATGTTGAGGCCGGTCAAAATTAAAGTCTCGCGGACGGGGTCCCAAATCTCGGAGACTGTATCCCGACTATTACGGACGGTTGGTTCCGGGTTTCTTCACCTTCTCACCATCGCCATGCTATGCTGTAGTATTTTGTTCGTTAACTGGGTGTTCGGTACGACGGCAGACCAGAGCCATCTACACCCGCTTGCGTCGTACGGATACCTTGGGTCACTGTTGCTGTATTGTCTACGTTCAATTCCTTATCTCTCAATTCCATTCGCAGTCACTAACATATTAGGTTTGTATTGTCGACAATTTTTGTTTTATCCGTGATTTGTCACTTAGATTGCCAATGACGCTGTTTGTACAGGCTGTATCGTCTATGCAAATACTGCTAATTAACTAATACTCCGTGCGGTGTGTTTATTTGATATTTTGATGCATGTTAACCTAGCATACAGAGTATCAATTAAGTCTTTATAGTCTCCACCAGTCAAACAATGCTGAATGCTGTAAACAAACACGAAGAATAGAATAAATACAATCATATGGCCTCGTTTAAACTGAATAATAAACAGATACACATTACAAGTATTTCTCTTCATCCGGTCTCTTACTCTGTCTATTCAAGCTTATCAGTGTTTATCTCATGTGTGTGTGTGTTTCTCTCTCTCTTTTACTCTCTCTATTACTAAGACATACATACAGACACTCATTGCCTTAAATCGACGAAGGTTCCTCCCGTACTTCATAATTTTAGTTATTTGCCTATAGGATACATTGTTTAGGCTAATACATATGAAGACGCTGTAGTTATCTCTTAAAATATTTTGCTTTCTTTTGAAATTAAACGTCGAGCCTTCTCCGTCCCTTAAACAGTCCTTTTTAATGATTTTTGATATATCATTTTTCTGTTCACGGTCAGGGAAACTCTTGTAGTAAAAACCTGGGAATGTCCTCACCTGTGTGGAAGAGAAAATTTTAATCAGTATATCCTTGTATGTACTGGATCCGAAGTAAATTTCTCTTTGCATAGAATAAACGATTAGAAGTATCTGGTTGATATTAATAATTTTTCAAATAGTGCAGGTGGTAAACATAAATTTTCCAAGCTTTCGGCGTGTCAACCTCTGTCAAGGAGTAGAGACAGAGGCTCGATTAATAAAGATTCCTGGACTCGTCTAATAAAAAAGTATATAAAATGAAAACTCATCAGATATCCTCTGTATCTTCTAAAAGGAACGTAACAGCATTATCATTCTGCAGCTTCGCGACAGAAACTTAGAATGTTCTAGAAATATCCCCAGAACTTGATGCATAACCTTAATCTTAAAACTTCTCTTGCAATAAGAGCAAACTATGACCCTGGTCTAAGTTGAAGAACCAAATCAGTACGGAAGAAATACTGTGGTATCATTAAACTAATTTGCGTTGCGGTTTTATTTTCGTTGATTTCGTTAGCGGGTTCATCAACGAATTTAGATGTTAACGAAAATAAATGTATCATAACATTACAAATGTACCAGCTTTTATGAGTGCAGTTAATTTATGTAAGTCCAGTCATTTCTGAGCACTAATACACGGCTGCTTTATTCTAGTAATTTGATAATCTCGATCAAAGATCCAAAAGATTTCATTTGCGGATATCTCATGTTTTACACCGACAGACATCCATAAAGATCGGTTGTGTTACTAATTAATTAACTGTCAATTACTCTAATGGTAATATCAAAGGCGCCGATTTTTAAAACGCATGTGTTATTGACTTGTACAAATCCCCATATCTAGCATTGTTCTAAATACAAATAAATACTATCATATTCGACCCAGTGTTCAAAAAATTATATTATTGTTGAATAATACCAGCCATGAAGTATTGTTAAATTTGGCTCTTTACTGTAAAGATGCCTTTATATTAAGACTTGACACTATAAATTCAAATGACCAATGAGAATGAAACTACGGATTACCTGTATTGTATAATATATAGTTTTTTATTATATCACTCTCGCATAGCTATGCATGTGCAAATGTTTGTAAATGTATATACAATGCATAACGATGAACTGTAAATGTTCAAGTTATATGAATAAATCATATGTTCTATTCCGTTCTAACTTAGACGACAGCCAGTACTTACATAATATTATATTGAATATTATATTAAATATTTTAAGTGACTTGATTGTTGTGTAGGCATTTACAGCAAATAAAGTTCTCAACCAATAAAAAAACTGTTGGGGCGACAAAACCTGTAGCATAGATTAATAATTACTTAAACTCTTAATATACGTTGTTAGTAAGTTTGTTGAAATGTTATGTTAATGCAAATTTTGCATAAATATAAATTAAGGTGGCCTCTTCCTGTTCCATCAGAAAAGAGAATTATAAAAATTGAAATCAAGATTTAGACTTATACAATTGAAGGGTAGCCATATAGTGTGACTAGGAGATCTGCAATGTGCATTTCTTATTAAATTTACATTCAGTGTGCATTAAGTTGTATTTTTGTGGGCCACATTGGAAGCCATATTTATTGTTCTAATTTAATGATGTAATAATTACAGATATTGCAAATTGCATAACAGATAAAAACGTAATACTTACGTACCCTAAATGTCCACGATAAAACAAAAATCAAAGACATTTGACAGTATTGTTTACTTAAGCATCCATAATAGACGCCATAATAAACTTAATAAGATACAAAATTTTAAGAAATCATCAGTTGATATCCAGCAATCAGTTCAATTACCAGGGAATCTAAGCTAGTAGAAAAAATGATATATTATCTATACTCCGATAAAAGGCATTCGACTTCGGTAATAATGAACATTGGGTTCCAAGCGTCCTTGTCATTTTATACACAATGTCGTTACAAAACAGTATTTTTAGTTTGTTTTTGTTGTTGTTTTTATTCGGAATCTAACGTCGCTTTAACAGTATTTTAGTCATATCGCGACGTCCAGCTCATTACAGGTGGAGGAAGACCCCAGAGGAACCCTGTGCACTATTTCAGGCACAGAGTGCACCCGGGTAGAACCACCGACCTACCGCAAGCCAGCTGGAAGGCTTCCTCACTTGAAAAAATCCGAAGTGCCCAGACCGAGATTTGAACCCACAGCGGCGAGGGGCTGAGAGATTGCAACAGTATTTTTAATGGAACGAAATATACAAGGTAACAGTGTAACTTAAGCCATAGAGTGGTTACTAATGACCCTATTGTTACAAACTTCTGGAGAAAGACCCTGTATGTAGTGTTATCATGTAAAGTATCGTGATGTAAGCAAAGCAAATAAAAAACGTGCAGATAATCTGTTGCATGCATTCGCAACTGTTGTTAATTATCTACATACACATGAGAGTTTGACTGTATAAATTCTAAATATGCCTGACATCTCCATCATCGAAGGTATATGGTCGAAGAAATGGTGCATCAGTCCATTCACACTTATTGTATAATTGTATTAAAGATCTACTGAAATTACGAAAGCGTTGTTTTTTTAATCAATATCATGAAATTGTTTTATGCACGTGCTCGTTATAAGCATCCAACTTAACGAATTGTGATCAACGTTTTATTTCCAGGTCTTGTAATCATGGGCACATTCCCACCGGCTCCGAATCTTTCAGCAGCGAAGGCGAAAATACCTTTCTTGTGTTTCCGAGTGGTCACTAGAGGCTTGTACCGGGATCTCGTCAAGGGAAATGTTGAGAGAAACATTGAAACGTGTTATAAAGTCGGATTAGATAATTTTAAATTCGAGGTGGTGACAGATAATGATTTAAGTTTACAAGAATCGGCTAAAGTCAGAGAAATAGTAGTACCAGCTAATTATGTTACAAAGTGTAATTCCTTATTCAAAGCGCGTGCTCTGCAATATTGTAATGAGCCGGAAGTGAACCAATTATCGAACGACGATTGGGTGGTACATTTAGATGAGGAGACGCTGTTGACAGACTCCTCTGCGATAGGGTTGGCTAATTTTGCTAGTCACAATAAGGCTGACGTCGGGCAAGGAGTTATAACGTACGCTAACGAAACTATTGAGAACTGGTGGACGACATTAGCAGACAGTATAAGGGTCTCCGTGGACCTTGGTATGATGAGATTCAGTTTCCGGAAACTCGGGTGTCCATTGATGGGATTCAAAGGGTCATTCATAATTACAAAAGAGTCTGTGGAAAAAACGGTTGGATTTGACTTTGGTCCAAAAGGAAGTGTAGCGGAAGATGTTATGTTTGCACTTGTAGCCTGGAGTCGTGGATATACATTTGATTTTGTTGAAGGAGAAATGTGGGAGAAGAGTCCCTTTACATTAGGGGACTATATTAAACAAAGGAAGCGTTGGTTTGTAGGTCACATGTACACATTGTTGAGTAAGGAAATTCCGTGGAAATGTAAACTTGGGATGCTTCCAACTGACCTCGGCTGGTTTCTTCTTGTTGGAAATATTCTTATTTTCCCAACATCCATTGCATTTCCTGTGCCACTTCCGCTTGCGTTGAACGTGATAGCTGGAAGCATGGGCGGCCTTATTTTGTTCATGTTTGTGTTCGGTGCAATCAAATCGTTCAGTTTAAGAAGATACGGGCTCTTTCGAAAAGTACTGATAATTTTTGCGAATATACTAATCATTCCGTTGGCTGCCTGCATGGACGCTGCTGCCTCTGTATACGGATTTTACACCAGAAATTCTGTAGGATTTCATATTGTTAAAAAAGAATCTGTGTCGTCTGCATCACATAATAATAATTTTAAAAATGAAAATTTTGTTTGAAACGTATTGAGGTCTTTAAGTTTAAAGCAGATTAGATTCAGGTTATTTAACTCCTGTAAGAATCATTAGATAAGGAAATGTGCATAGTTCACAAATATTTAAAACAAACTTATGACCTGAAACTTTCTCGTACCAGCCTAAAGTGAATGGTCGGTAGACATCGCATGAGCACTCATTTAAAATAACGACAAATTACAGGTAAACGTCTGTACAGAAGCCGGAGCCAACTTATCAGCGCCAAATACTTTTAGCAGATTTGATGTGAACATACTATGCTCACTAAATTGATCACTTCTTTTAAAAACGACGTTCATTTAATTTATCATTCATTTTATTATTATTTTTCTTATTATTATTTTGATTTTTATTAGATATGAAAATTCAATTATATAGATATGTCAAGAGAACATCGCGATCAGTCCATCTTCATCAATCCTCACGTTTCCTCTCTCTCTCTCTCTCTCTCTCTCTCTCTCTCCAAGTTTTCCATTATATTTGATGAATGCATTTACAACAGAATACATTGTTTTTATTCCATTGGTCATTTTTGTGCTGACTTCTTGCTTTATGAGTTTTTGCCATGATAGTAAACGATTTATTTTGTCGAATCATGTTTTATAATCAAGAAAAAACCCTGTATAGTTTCCTACCTGAATTGAAAACTTTTGTAATAATTGAATGAAATATAAAAACACAATCAACGGTACTTTTCCCTTTTCAAAATGCAATACTGTGCTTGTAATATTTTGCTTTTCTGTCCATGTGTATAGTCTATTTAATAGAATTTGATATAATATTTTTGCTAGAATGAAATTTGGATCAAAACTATAGCCTCTGGAAGGATCACAAGGATATTGTGATTTGACATTGTGACCTAGGTTTTGACCTTGTATTTATTAACCACTTTCAAACATGTCCAAGATTTTATCAAGGACCACGTTTTGACCAATTTTGCTGACAATTAGGCTAAAAATATAGCCTCCTGAGTGTTCACAATGGCTTTAACAGATTTGACCTTGTGGCCTTGTTTTCGACCAAGCATTACCCAGTTGCAATTTTGATAGAGATCCAATCAAGACAAACATTTTGACCAAGTATCATGAAGATTGGGCAAAATATATAGTCTCTAGTTTGTTCACTCGGTTTTTAAAATACTTGACCAATTTTTTCACCCCACACCTAGGCCGTGCTAATGTAGCACAAGAATTTGGACCACTGCTTAACTCTTGCATGATCGTAAGAGGCGACTAATAGGACTTTAACGTAAACTGGAGTTTCTGTACCTTTGATTCTCCAGCAGGTATTAAGTTGTTGGATCCATACCCCATATTTTTTTCTCGATGTAAATAAGATGTGGATCCAACAAGTTATTTCCTGAATGGCGCCATATAACCTATACAGCGTTGCGGTGCCGTAAAACCCAACTCAATCAATCAATCAATCACCCACATAATTCATTCCTAAACTCATCCCAGAATTAATCGAGGGAAATAAATATTCTGACCAAGTTTCATCAAGTTTGAGCCAAAATTATAGCCTCCAGTGTGTTCAGTGATTTGACCTTATTCTTGACCCAACAAAGCTCACTTTCAAACATGTCCAAATTTTAACAAAGAAAAATATTCTGACAAATTTCACGATGACCGGGTAAAAAAGACAGCTTCTGGAGTGTTCACACAGATTTTAAAAGACTAGACCTAGTGACCTAGATTTATTTAATCCAACATAACCAAGGTTTAAAATCTTTGAGATTTTATCAAGGAAGATGGATGCTAAAAGATTATTTGAGCACTTTGTGCTCAGGTGAGCTAAACATTTTGTTTTTCTTAGCATTTAATAGCTATTTCGAGCCTTTAAAAGAGAATAACTCATTCATACATACAATCTTGCTGGTTTTAGTTGTGTTTTTTTTTAAATCATTAACGCCACGTTCTGCCAGCTAGGACTAATGGACGTCCCAGAGATAGAGAAGCGGATTCACAGAACTCTTCTGTAGAGAACTATGGTTCTTTTAAGAGCCCAGTGTATAGCACTGATACACGTTTGGGGCTGAACCCCGGCCGGTCATTTTATCTTGACACCGACAAACAAGCCATAAACCTTAAATCCTGAACGTCAAGGAGGGAAGCCATTACTACAGTACTATTTTTAGATCATCTAATTTTTTTTAAAAAAAAGATGAGCTATTGTCGTTACTTGATCGACGTCGGTGTCGGCGTCGGCGTTGCAGCTCAAGGTTAAGTTTTATGTTTAGGTCCACTTTTCTCCTAACTGTTTAAAGCTAATGCTTTAAAACTTGCAAAATTTATTAACCATCATAATATGACTGTGCAGAACAAGGGTCATAACTCTGGCTGGTATTTTACATGAATTATGGGCCTTTTTGGACTTAGAAAAATACTGTTTCTTGGTTAAGTTTTGTGTTTAGGTCCACTTTTCTCCTAGTAGGTGAAAGCTATTGCTTTCAAACTTGCAAC
>JAULCC010624311.1:0-10149 GCA_032358795.1 Nuttallia obscurata | reverse complement strand
GGCCACATCTAACTTTGAAGGTAAACACTAACAAATAGCGGGGGATCTAACTTAACGGTCAAAATAGTGCTTTTCGTGGCAATATCGTTTTGATACAAAGTATATCAGAGTGATCAAAAATGCCAGTGTCTGACAGTTTAGACCTGCCCTTATCATTTATAGCCACAAAAGTTTCAGATTGCCGAACAGATTTTTTCATAAATTTCTAGGCCAATTTCAATGTTACTGAATCTACCTCTTTCACCACAGTTGGTATTGTCTTTGTGGGTTTGAATCCTCCGATACAGCGCGCCAGATCTACTCTTGTGTCTTGTGAATTTTCAACATTTAGTACAGTTTCGAAAACAATCTTGTACTTTCTTGGTGTAGTCTTCATCTTTACGATCCTTTGCAGTTACATGTATACACTCTTCAATGCCGAAAATCAGGATGGTGTCTCTCATTGATCTTGTTTGCAAGTCCAACAATCCTTCATTCAACTTTTCATTTTGTATTCTAATATCACAGAATTCTTTAGAGCTATTCTCGATTTCATGTTTATCTTTCTTCGTAGATGTTTCAATATCACCTCATTTTTCTCTAATTTCATCTGTTGTCTGAGAGTCAAAAGCTCTGCATGTCTCCATATCTGAAAGCCTATTGTTCATTTCACACAACTTTTTTTCCAAGGCATTGACTCTTGTTTTGAACTTGGACATTTTAGAGTACATGCATTCTATCCGTTCATTAATTACGTCTAGTGTTTGTTATTTTGTCCCTACTGCCTCTAAGTTTGATCCCAGTCTATCAAACACCGCTTGAAACTGGGTCATACTTACAGGAAGAGTATTACTGGGCTGTGGTAACATCTGGGGATGTTTACTAGGCAGTGACATAAAAGGTTGCTGTAGGTTCTTTGGTCCCTGTGAGCATGGCGAGTACATGCACAGATTTGATGAGATGGTGTTTGATATGTATATCCACGAGACGACATTAGTTCAGAATTTAAGGCACAATTACTGTTAGTTGGATTGATCTGTTCACTGAGAAATTGTCGCTTATTACAGCATAAACTCACCGACTCAAGCGAAGCCTTGGACTTTTTCCTCTTCTTCTGACTTGTTTTAACGCCTGTTTTATTTCCTTTGTTTCCTTTGTTCTCAATATTGAAGTCCAAACATTCCAGAATACACTATCTTGCTTCCATAATTTCCATACTTTGATAATCCACTGATAATCCACTAGTTTAAATAACAGGTTTCACACAGCTTTCTTATTTTATCTTATCGTATAATTATATTTTTTAAATCGAAATCGCTAAGAAATTCAGAAGGTGTCCGCCATATTCCACGTCACTTGATTCTATATGTCACTTGAATCCTATTTTGTAATGAATAATTTGTAAAAAAAAAAGAATGACACCGCTTCAAACAAATCTCTGATTCATTTTTATATGGCTTTGTGAATCAATATTAAAAGGTGAAATGCCTTTTATATGATGCATTTGTGAATAAACATGCTTACACTAAGGCTGATGAACAATTAAATTATTCATTAAATAATATAAAATATGATTAAATTATCTCTTAAAGCTTTAAACGAGAGGTTTGTCTTAAATGCTAAGGAATGCAAACATTTCATCATCTGCATAATCATGCTTTGTTTGTTTGTTTGTTTATTTGGAATTTAACGTAGCTTTAACAGTATTTCAGTCATATCGCGACGTCCAGCTCATTACAGATGGAGGAACATCCCGAGGGACCCCTGTACTCTTTTTCAGGCACAGAGTGCACCCGGGTAAAACCACCGACCTACCAGCCAGCTTCCTCACTTGAAAAATCCGAAGTGCCCAGATAATTATATATTTATATAACTATGCACTCTGTCTTATATCACATGTGCTAGCAACGTACCTTAGACCTCCCCTTTTGTTGTTATTGTTGATAAAGAAATTGGAGATTACCCTGACTTGTGATGATATAACCCTTTCCTTATTTTAAAATAGCAGAAAGTACAAAAAACCAGCCTACTGTTGATTTACACACATACTATATAAATATAGACATGGTAACTAACTCCGCCCTCTTCAAGTTATACCCGAGTCGCTTTCAATGCCTGGTTTTCAAATATTTACAAACCGATTTAAAAGCGGATACTTATAATCAATTGCTATATTATCAATCTTCCCGAATATATTCGGTTCAAGACCAGGAACGCTGCCGTTTTGATCTGATCTGTCGCGGTTTCCTAAATTTCGAGATTTTCAGCCCTCACGACACAATGCGTGACATTTTCAGGCCGGTGATCGTCAAAACTAAACCAAGAAAAAAACGCTTGTCAGTTATTTCTAATGATACATATCGATCTAAAACATCACAATAAACTTATGTCGTTTACTTACAAACGCTTGGACTGTACTGCCATTCCATTACCACTACATTTATTTTCACCTTGTCTCGTAGTTCAACAATCTGGTCATTTTGAAACAATCTAACCCGCTTGTGAAACGTTCACCGATTGGTTAACTAATCATATGCAAATAATACTGGTTCTTCCTTCGTACCAAGGGTAATTCAATAAATCGGGCACCAGTATATTATTGTTTGATTATTTTTTCAATTTTACTTCAACTAAATTTACTCGTCGAAGATCTGCGAGCAGACAATCTTTATAGGTGTTGAGTGAAACAAACACGCAGTATTTGTTATTTTCATTAAGCTGTTCTGGACGCTCCATTTTAACTAATTTAAGGTTAATTGCATAAGAACAAAGCGTGTGGAAGCGGGATAACAAGGAGAATTATGCAACGAGATGGATATGGATAGTAAAGATTAAATTGAGCATTTGGATCTTAAAATGAAGTGAATTGATTTAGTATATTGCTGCCCCAGACATTTTTAGTGAATAAGTCACACCCCTCCGCTTTCCCCTCAAAAAGAAACAAACAAAAACACACACAAAAAAAAAAAACTAAACAAAGAAAGCTACTACATGTATAGTATATTTACGAGTGATCTGAGCTGGATCGAGAGTTAGGCAACGGGATGAATTAGATCGTAAAATGATTTGAATAGTTAACATAGTAGTACCCCCAATGACAGTGTTAATTTGTTAAAGTGATAACATCCCCCTCTCCCCAAACTGTAAGCAAGGCTGCTATTACTATATTTACAAGTGACTGAAACTGGAAAACAAGGCAACGGCAAGAATGTGAATAATAATGAGGGGATTTGGATCTTCAATTAGTCCCCCTCCCCCAAGACAGTTTTCGTATCAGTAATAACCCCATCCCTACCCCTAAAGTCATGATGAATGAAAAGAAGCAACTGGCGCTAGGCCTTGCCATTTAAGGACATAATGTGTTGGTGACAGGTCAAGCAGGAACTGGGAAGCCATATTTAATGTCAGAAATTGCTTATTTACTTCAGGATGTTCATTTTACATGTACCACTGGCATTGCAACCTTTACTTCTGTACATAATCTGGAGATATAACTATTCACAAATGGTCTGGGATAGATGATGGCCGTTACAAAAGTGAGGAGCAGTTGTGTGACCTTATACTGCATTGTTCCAAATGCATCGATACCTGCATGCGCATCAGAGAAATTGATGTATTGATTATTGATGAGATTTCAATGCTCAGTGAACAATTGTTTGACCAGTTATAATGTATTTGTTCAACAGTTAGACAGAATGACAAACAATTTGGAGGTTTACAAATACTCCTAGATGGAGACTTTTATCAGTTACCACCTGTATAAAATAATTTGTAAAAATGACAATGGGGAATGAATTCTGTTTCATAGCAGCAACATTTCATTTATGTGTACCTCACACAGTACATCTCTTTGAGGCTAAACGTCAGAATGACAATCAGTTTATTTCTGTAATCAACAAGGTAGCCAGGGGTGAGGTTGACAACGACGTAAAGGACTTTATGAAATTTTTTGAACGCCCTCCTACTATTGATGTACCTTTTGGCAAATTATTTTTAGTTAATTTATTAGTTGACTTCTACAATAACTCAGATAACAGAATTTCCAGGAGAGATTTTTGAATATTCATCTGAAGATACTGGTGACAAAAGTAGCTGTCCACAATTATTCCACCACCCATACTTTGGCTAAAAATTGGTTGTCGAGTTATATTAGTCAGAAATGTTTCATCCAAGCATGTCAATGGTATTTAAGGATCAGTAAAAAGTTTCCCTCATTGAATTTCCATCAGTAAACATTACAACAGTTGTCAAAAAAATGGAATTTACTGGTAAATGGACCTGACTCAGAGTATAAAGCCTGAAAAGCAGAACATAATATTATTACAGCAGAGAAGAATCTGTTGTTGCCATCTCACAAATTAGATGTGTTTTTGCAATCTTGAACACAAATTTGCAGTTTGAAGAAAGACGAATGAATGTAAATAAATTTTATAATATTTTGTCTGTTTTCTATGTACATGAGGTAATGGAACTGAGGCGGTTTCAAATATGAGCATTATTACTGTCTTTGATGTAATTTACATGTTATTTTCATAAACTATGTACTTGAAATGAATTTATAAATCAAATTCAGTAAGACACTTATACACGCTACTAATAAATATATTTCCAATAAAATTCATGAATGTATAATATATTTTCAGTATTCAACCCTGTGCTGAATAAAAACATTGAATCAAGAAGACAGCTACCACTGAAACTAACTTTTGCCATAGCAGTACACAAAGCACAAGGAATGACACAGGAAAGGTAAGTACTACAATTTATGCTGCAGAAATTAAAGCATAATTAAGCTAAATTGGTAAAAGAGTAAAACATTAAAATACATATAATATGTAGGAAAAAACAAAATGTGGCTAAAATAAAGCTTTTTAAATAATTTATTTTTTCATGTTATGGATGAAAACACATTAATGTTGTTAAGTCCAAATCTAAAGTATATGTTCTATTCTGTTCATATACTAAAGTTTTAATTCTGTTTACATTTCGTACATTTAGTTAATACAGTTAACATTTCAAATGGCTAAATACAAAGAAATCAAAAGTAAAATACTTTTTTAAAGCCATAAAGCTAAAAAAATATGTTAAATAGCGTTAACTAGTGCCTGCATGTGTACATCATCATGAATAAAAACTATCAATGAAAACATGTAAATTACTGTGTGAAATTCCATGCACTATTTTTAATTGATAGATCAATGTGTTTATTTCTGATTTTACTATCACTAGTCTGAGGTAGTGTCTCCATTCATAGCTATATATCACAGACACCTCTTGTGATGTGAATGTGTACCACCATGCGTGTGATGTCATCTGCATGTGTGCATATAATTTATAAATGAGCAATTTTATCTTGTCAAGAATTTCATGAAAGTTTCTCCCAAATTGATGACAAATTTGAAACAGTTGTCTTAAATGTGCTGTTTGAACAATTGTGTAAAACAATCCTGTTTGTTATGACCACACAGCTCCAAGCAGATCTTTTACAGTCATTCAATGTTGCAAAAACAATGGCACACAGAAAACAAATTCAGGTCAAAAAGGACAAAAAGTCTTCCTCCACATTCAAGAAAATTACTGTCGAAACATTACTGCAGGCACTACGTAACATAAAAGAATGTCACCGTGGGGACGGTGGTCTAGTAGTAAGACACAGGACTCAGGATCGAAGGGTCCTGGGTTCGAATCCCTTCCAGGCCATCGGATATTTCTAGGCAGAAACTTAGTTCCACATGTGCCTCACTCCACCAAGGTGTATAAATGGGGACCTGTGAAGGTGTAAGCCAATGTGCCGTGGCTGCTATTTGCGCCAAGTGTTAACGGCCGACTTACAACCTGATGATCGGAGCACAATATGTAAATAGGGAAGAGATATGTGAAAGCACCTTTGAACGTATGTCCAATATGAAAAGGGTGTATGTGGTAAAACAAACATTATCTGATACAAGGGATGCTACTTAGCAAATGTGACATACTTTCAACAATGGTCAAGAGAGATTTACTTACGAAATTGAGCAAAACGTATGGACCGAGTGTAACAGCCAATAAAAGAAATCCAATATTGACTGACCGAAAACAAAAAGGCATCTTGTGTTCTCAAGAAATGCCCAATCCTGAGCATCTTCTTCCTGTTGATACTGAAATGGAGGATATCAGTTCTAATATACAAAGCATAGTATCAGCAGAGGAACTCAACACATCCAGAAAAGTCAAACGTAAGCAAAAGACACTACAGAAATTCATAATGTAGACTTAGAGGAGCCAAACACTTCAGCTATGTCTAACATGGCCCCAGACCCTTCACTCCCCTCGAATTTACATGACAATTTATGTAAAGTTTATCAAAAAAAAAAAAAAAAAAGGAACGGAAAATGCAGTTTGGACCCAATGTGAATCATGTAAGTTATGAATGCACAGGTATTATGCTGGGCTAAGGTCTAACAAGAAATTGGATAACTTTTCGAAAGATGGTGTTCAGTTTTTGTGTGGAGAATGCAGTAAATTGTTTCCTCTAGACTTCGAGAACAGACAAATTGTGTTTCAAGTGTGTCTATAAACATAGTAAAAAAGTCATTCAATTCACAGTTACTTAAGGTGGCTTACCGTCATCATCCGCGATTTTCCGACTAATTTCGGTGTAAGTCGGTATATTCCGTAATTCTCGGAAACGTTCGAATGCGTTCATACATTTATCTAGTTACAAAAATACATTCAACATAAAATATTTCGCTTTTCAATAAATAAATAGATACTTTTATCTATATATATTTCAAATAATGACAATAACTTTAATTATGTTCTTTTTGTATTTTGGGAACGAGATTATTTCAAAATAGTGTGTCGTAGCAAAAGCGAAAGTATTTAACTACATAGAGTGAATTACGGGTTTGAACTCATCATAACAGGTTTAAATAGACCATAAATAAGTTTTGGGACATTTATGTGATTGCTGCGAGTGTACGTCAAGTCACTTCCCGTTATAGAATGAGCAGAAACTGCATAATAATTTAGCCGGCGTGGATGGAAAGAAGAAAGAAAAATCGATTTGATGTCATATTTGCCATTCCTGTTGATTTGGACCTGTACCTCTGACATATTATAACTAATGAAATTGTTGGCAAATAACAGAGAGGACTCGGTGGTTATCTATATGTTAAATTTACCTCAAAACTGAAATGTGAACAGATATCCATTGACGTAAAAGGGAAAGATATCTTTTAAAACATGAAATCTGTGCCGGCATAACATTTCCACTTCCACCAGTTTAACAATTTGAAACCTGAAATACTTCCAATCGCAGTTTAACAATGTACTTGGACCAAATGGGCACACTATTCATCATTAATGCTACGTATATTCAGGAAAGTCAGATCAGTTCTTCCAAAGTATTCCAAAAGGTTTAAAGATTCTATATTTGTAGGACTGTATATGTCCTGTCACAAGTCATCATTAATGCTACGTATATTCAGGAAAGTCAGATCAGTTCTTCCAAAGTATTCCAAAAGGTTTAAAGATTCTATATTTGTAGGACTGTATATGTCCTGTCACAAGTAAGCTGCACATGGATTGGCCCGTGCGGGACTTAAACATAGATTGACTCATGCGGGACATAAACATAGGTTGACTCATGCGGGACTTAAATAAAGATTGACTCGTGCGGCACTTAAACATTGATTGACTCGTGTGGGACTTAAACAAAGATTGACTCATGCGGGACTTAAACATAAGTTGATCCTATGGGTCTTAAATATTGATTTTCTTGTGCGGGACTTAAACATAAATTGACTCGTGTGGGTCTTACATATTGATTGACTTGTGCGGGACTTAAACATAGATTGACTCGTGCGGGACTTAAATATAGATTGACTGGTGCGGGACTTAATCATAGATTGACTCGTGCGGCACTTTAACATTAATTGCCTCGTGTGGAAATTCAACATAAATTGACTGGTGTGGGTCTTAAATATTGATTTGACTGGTGCGGGACTTATACGTTGATTGACTGGTGCGGGACTTAAACATATGTTGACTCATGCGGGACTTAAATATAGATTGACTCGTGCGGCACTTAAACATTGATTGACTCGTTTTGGGCTTAAACATAAATTGACTCGTGTAGGTCTTAAATATTGATTGACTCCTGCGGGACTTAAACATAGATTAACTGTGCAAGACTTAAACATAGATTGACTCATGCAGGACGTAAACTTGGAGTGACTCGTGCAGGACTTAAACATTGATTGACTCGTGCGGGTCTTGAATATTGATTGAGACGTGCGGGACATAATCAAAGATTTACTCATGCAAAACTTAAACATAGATTGACTCGTGCAGGACTTAAACATAGATTGACTAGTGCGGGACTTAAACAAAAGTTGACTCGTGCGGGATTAAAACATAGATTGACTTGTGCGGGACTTAAACATAGATTGACTCGTGCGGGACTAAAACATAGATTGAATCGTGCGTGACTTAACCATTGATTGACTCGTGCGGGTCTTGAATATTGATTGAGACGTGCAGGACATAATTTAAGATTTACTCATGCAAGACTTAAACATAGATTAACTCGTGCTGGACTTAAACACAGATTAACTCGTGCGGAACCTTAACATAGATTGACACGTGCGGGACTTAAACATTAATTGACTCATGCGGGACTTAAACATAGATTGACTCGTGTAGTCTTAAACATTGATTGACTCGTGTGGTACTAAAACATAGATTGACTCGTGCGGGCCCTTAACATAGATTGACACGTGCGGGAATTTTACATTGACTAGTATGGGACAAACATAGATTGACTCGTGCGAGACTTAAACATAGATTTACTCGCTTTGGACTTTAACACTGAATGACTCGTGTGGGACTTAAACTTGGAGTGACTCGTGCGGGACTTAAACATAGATTGACTCGTGCGAGACTAAAACATAGATTGACTCGTGCGGTACTTAAACATAGATTGACTCGTTTTCGACTTTAACATTGATTGATTCGTGTGGGACTTGAATATTGATTGAGTCGTGCGGGACTTTCACTCAAAACCATTCAGAGGTGTAGTGGACATGTGATTTAAAGGCGTTCGCTAGAATTACGCCATGTTTCCCTCCAATAATGAAGTTCTTTATACTTTGTATTTTGTTAGTGCTTACAATAACTGTTTGAAATAAGAAAACAAAACTGACACGTCACTGGTCTATTTTTTTTCTTGTGCCTGTCATTTACATGACTAATTTTATCATCGGCAAAAATATAAGATTTTCGCGGAATATCAAAACAAATACCATCTATCAAATATGTTTTAAGACAAAAAAAAACTTTTACATCAAAGTACGTAAAAAAATTAGTCATAAAATACACGTACATATGAAAAAAAGAACAAGTTAATATACATATTTGATGCAAGATTTCGTTCTCCGAATAAGATCGAAGCATGCACCTTTTAATGATTTCTTCTATACATAATAGAATTTCTGTAATAAACGATTCACTTAAAATAACATTCAAATTACTGAATAAAACAAAGAAATGATAAGTCGTTGAAGTACTTTAAACGTATATTGACTTTGGCATTGAAGACGACATGTGGTTTTAGGTAAAATTGCCGTATTATTTAGAAAAGGCAATGGATTAATGTACCTATACTCGGCTTATATAAGATGGAATTATTTTTAAAAGGCTTAACGTATGACTACAAATAACTACGGAAAGATAATTTGTGAGAAGAAATGAGATCAATAAGACATTTCTAGACATTTCGTCCCTCCTCCAACAAAAAAAAAAAAGATTCAAATCATAAATTTTCCTTAAAGACCTTCATTTTGTTCACTATAACTGTCTTGTTAATCACAAAAAGTATACATGTTTTACCTTACTGAAAAAAACATAGAACATGATATGTCACGATGCTACTTTTGCTGTAAAGACGTCTTTGTTTTTAAGTAAAATTATTGTAACTACAGGTGGGTCGGTTTGGAGTCAAAACAGGAAGTGACGTCATCAGCGTCCCGCGTCATTGACGTGGCGTGACGATGAGTCATAGCGATCACGCGCGGAAAAATACTTGAGAACGACCGAGTCATCGTCTAAGAATAGTAACGACGCCTTAGTCAGCGTGGGGTTACGTACGCGTGGAAATTTACTTACGGAAAAATACTAGATCGGAAGTAC